>UZAN01043219.1:11990-42879 GCA_900618425.1 Echinostoma caproni
GTTTCCAGGTCACTCGTCTTATACAGCTTCTCATGTTAGCTTTCCTCCGCGTTTCGACCCATCTTTTCAGCATATTGATATCTACATGTATGAAATGAACGGTTAGATTGATGGTTCTGTTGTTTAGTGACAATGTTTGATTTTGTACTGCTGGAAAGCTTTGAACTGTCTGTCCCCCTTGCCCTTTGTACTCACGTCATTGTTAGTGCCGAACATATATCCACACGCACGCGACATTGTGGTCTGAATTTGTGTCCAGCTCGATATATATACGAATTGGCGGAGACAGCAGAGGCTTTCGATTCCTTTCATACTGGTCTTGCACAGACTTATTCATACATTCACTTTTTCTGACCAATATCCCCCGCCTCCCGAGAACTTTGGTGCACTGGGAATACATGCGATATGCTATTGTTCCTGATTTTCTCTCTTCGTTTCACCCCCATTGTAGTCAAACGAATCGCTTGTCGGTAAACAGTACTTACATGATGCATTTGTCGTGCAAAGGAAGCGTAAGCTACCAAGTTAGACATACTGGACGGCTGTTTCGATCTGGTTGGATCTCATCAACAATGCAAACCCCGAACCTCACAGGTAGGACGCAAGCATGCTTACCGTTTGACCACCGGACAGCTGATCAGACAGTTTTCCTTTTGGGCTTTATACACTATGACACAGCCCATCTTTGCGAACCTAATACAGGCATCGGACCCCGCGTATCTTAGCACTAGCCTCGAAACAGCTGACCGGTGCGTCTTATCTGTTCAGCTGACGCTTTATTTACATGACTAATTCATCATGTAGTGAAATCCAATTCTCTGCCACTATCATACAGCAAGATTGACTAAATTTGTAAAGTATTGCTGGATGCCTTTGTGTTTGTAACGGGACCCAAACGATTGCATCACTGCTTGAGTGCAGTTATAAACGCTGATTGATAAAGGTGAATTGACCAAAAGAAGTAGTAGTTGGTTGTATTCATCCACATAGATTGCTCCGATGGATACAGGACAGGTAAGTGGCGGGTCACGGTGACCAAAGTAGCCTCCCGTTTACTTAATCTACAATGGGAAATAATTGCGAGGTCGTCGTGCGGAGTGCTTTAAGATACAATCTGGCTCTGACTCGCTTACTCAGGTACCACTAGGCGAAATCAATGGCGTTGGCTTGTACACCCCTTTAGAAGTAGTATGGCTATCTGTTAGACCGCTGTTGAGAACGCAAGGATAACACTATCTTTTCTAAATTAGTAGTTTTCCGATGCAGGAACTTGGTAACTTGTTGCTACGTAACCCGTGTGAGGAGTGTATATCACTATTCTGGAGTAAACAGTTATGCAATTCCATAGTCGAAAAACGATTGCATAAATAGTAGGATGAAGAGTTTGATTCTGATCTTCGTCAGATTGTTAGCCGCAGAGGAATTCTACAGTTTACCGCAAGGTACAGGTCTCCACGATTGAGTGTTGTGTCCTACCAGTTCGTTTTTGGAGATTGATGGTGTTACGCAGCGGACGATCGACCAGCAGTCGCAGTTATTCTTGGCCTTGGGATGTTTATCTCAGTTGACCAGGAGACCGTATTCAATCCCTTTTACGTAAACGAACGATCCATGCTTTTAATCTGTTTAAGTCATTGTCATATAGGAACACTGAATGACGTCGTGAGAAACTAATTGTTGGCGAGGCGTGTATGCGCATTGTTTATTCGAGGTTGTGATCATCGTACTCGAGAAGGAGGACAGACGAAGCATCAGGTGATCTTAAAAGTCATTATTTTTGGCCAGTGGGCATAGTAGTTTATGCGTATGTGCGCTAGCGGCTACCCTCGATTCCGAAATTGGCTGTTGTGATGCCAGGTTTACGAGCTAAGGGAACCAATCTGTCTGTGACTAGTGCCTCATCCAGTTATGATTAGCTTTGTCAATCGTGCTCACTCGCGTTGATAGATGCACTGCTCGAAGGGTGAGTGGATATGTACTGGCATTACAAGTCAAGGCAAACTACATAAGCTTTTTGCACCCGAAGGCTTCAGGCCACACAGCTATCTACTAATGTCTTGTGGTTATAAACTGTTGATTGTATGCGCAGTGGAGAAATGAGAATTCGAAATAAATCTATGATACTAATCTGGTGGAGTCTGAGAGATACTGATCTACTGGTATATACTACGTTCGCTGTCGGGTTTATATAATAAGTATGGTACGAGACAAGTTCGTCCTAATACGCTTTGAGACTTTGTCCAATACTTTGAACTCCATGAAGTTTGCTCATAACTCGTGACAAACGTCCAATATCAGAAACTAGAACCCTGTTGAAGAGGTCGGAATGCTTACCGACCCAGAGAATGAATAAGGGCGTTTGTATTTTTCAGTTCGCTCCGGGTCACTGCCCACTCTTGTTCAGGTTCAACTTCGCATACAGCTCTCGACGAACGGCAACTGGTCGCTCCATTTAGACTAGTACTGTAACTTTATGTATCACACAACAGTAAACTATCGTGCGGTTAGCTTTGTAAAAATTGTTATTTTTGTTGATGTAGTTTGATGTCACTGCTTATTTCATTCACAATGGCCAAATATGTTTTCCCATCATCCCTCATCGGATCCAGCTGTTAGTGCCGCTTATGGCCTAGAGCTAAGATGTGAGCTCAGGATTCTCCAAAGTGACAAAGAAAGCAAACGGTGGACGTGTGGTGCATTCGGTAGGGAAAATGTCATAAGTATTCGAGCCTGAAGCCTGTTGGAGACTTCGTTTCTCTCCGGAGTAGTTTTTATGCTAGAGAAAATGTTACAAACCCCGATTGGCCAGAAGCAAGCCAGCGGCAGGCATCGCATGCAGCCTGAAGTCCGAAAGCTCCAAGAAAACTGGTGGGTGAGAGTTGTTTGCGGAAAAGAAAATATTAGCTTCCTCCGCGGGTTTTCAAAGGTAGTTTCGGCCAGTATGCACCATCGGCGGTCGGCAGAACCCGACCACCGAAATAACCTGCAGTAGAATTGGTCAGGGGAAATAATTCAACTAAATAGCAGCTAACCAGATTACAGTGACTTGCAGGTCCCTAAGGCCCGGAAGTGTGATGTTGTATTCAAATATGGAAGAGAAAACAAAAGTCAATCTGACAAGCTCTCTCCACTCTTCTAAAGGTGACGGTCGACTTTTTCGCGTTTTCTGTAACTGCTTTATTGCGTAACATCCGGTCAGAAAAGCGTATTCCAATATTTTGAAGCGAGTTCTTGATGGTTCTTGTTTTGAACAGAACAACTTTTGACAAACAAGGCTTGTTTTCAGTAATTCTTCTTGTTGGCAAATACGTCACTATTGAATCCTGGATAATATTTGATCCGGATGTTCAGACAAGATAGATATTCTTGAACAACAGGCTGGATTCTGACCTATTTGTGACCACATTGATCAAATCTTCACATTGTCCGCTGCGCGACTTACACCTCCCATTCTCCATCGACGCTCGTGATACCCCTTTAGCTAAAGATTACTTTTGTCTCCGTTAATCAAAAAACTCTTCGGTTCCCTCTTCAAACGAAGGCCCCAAAATTATGTTGCAATAAATCGATATCGGTGATATCTGAGAAATTTTCAACAGGAGACATGAAGATGATGAGAAATCATTTAAAAACCATTGTTCGCCTTCGGACTAATGTTCAGGTGAAAATCTATTGATAAACATCTAGAATTATAGATGTACCGAATCCCAGGTAACTAAAAAAATCAACTGTTTCAATTTCTGGGCCTTTCGGAACTGTTATGATCAACTATGAAGAGGTTGTACATGTGCGTTTTGATGGAAACCTGTCAACCGTTCTGAAAGACATGTTCAAGCCCGATTTTCGAAGTTCTCCTTATCACTGACTAGAACAAGACTTTTCAAAAAGGTTAACACTTTTCGACCAATAAGAATCAACATCCCGGGCTTGATGCTGAATTTTTGACTATTTCAATATCGTTTTTGGTGCTTTTGTATGTTTTAAAAGACACGGCTAATGGGCAAATACGTGAAGTTTGGTGGTCTTTTCTAAATTTTTTTCGGTAATTGACCGGACAATCATAGGTATAATTCCAGGAATCATTTCACTATTTACAAGCTTTAGTCAGAAAAGAAATTGGTGAAGTGTTGTGAGGCGAATGTAAATTTTAAGATCAGAAGGGTCTTGAAAAGGAGGTCGTTTATGTTTCTTTCACCAAGTGTAACAAGGTGATACGTATTGGAAATAGTAAAACGACCCATCTGTGCAATGTATCTTTTGCTAAATTGGGAAGCCTGATTTTTAAATTTTCCAAGCGTAGTTCCGGTTAGGGCTTGCAGTGCGGGTGAAAATGTGCAAAAATTTGCGTTCAGAAATGTAAAGTGATATTGGAAAACGTGCAAACTCTTCATGTGCTCCAGAAACATGTGAAATTATGCGCTAGGCCTGTTTCAGATTACACAGAATAAATTTTTTTCAAGAAAAGTATTATATGATAACGTTTTTTACTGTATGCCGTATAAGTACTATATTAGGCATTGCCCTCGTAAGGTATACGCACAACCAGCCATCCAAAAACCAAATTTATCAGGTTCATTTTTCGCTCAGTTAAAAATAAAACTATTGTCAATAGTGAATTTTCTGGAGGCGTGGTAAACGTTTAAATGAAGGAATAAAGTGCCAGCAAATCATGGGGAAATTCATTCCTTGAGTGTTAAATATGGCTTCCGCGTTTCTCAGGTTGTTCTCCAACGTTTTGTGGTTACTCATGGAGTTGATTCAGGTGTAAAATATTATTTTCGGAAGAATATGTTGTCCAGTTACTTTGTGCCCATTTACCAGAATGGTCAGGGCAAGCACAGGGAAAATACTGCTTATCAACAAATCTTTCCTGACGAATTGCATTAGAATATGGCAACTTTCAACTAACGTGGAATACAGCATGACTAACAGGAAATTGAGAGATACAGTCGTTGGAGTTAGTCATGGGAAACGTGTTCTTTATTGATGTGATATAATATAACCTGACGGATTAGATAATTTACTTTCTCATGAGTATGAAATCAAACACGAATAAAAGTAATTGGTCAANTCAAGGTCTGACTAAGATGCCTTCGCTTTTAGTGAAATCCGCATTCTCGTGTAGTCCGATTTGAGTCCCTATCTCAGCCTAATTGAGCACATCGGGAAGAGGGGAATGGGCGGGCCGTTGACCAGGCGAGCATATCAAAATGTCAGTCAATATTTCCGTTGCTGAATTGTAAGCCAACTTCAATACAGAAAGGAAACGCATGGGATCTGAAGTTCAATAAACGCCGACAATTTGAACTGAGAATCGGAGGCGAAATGGAGGCATTGGACTCTAATGTGATAGAAAAATTTGTAATAATATGGTATTTTACCTAATTTTTCGTCGCTCAACACTAGAATATTCCCGTAAATGGTATTTAATGCCTACTTAACAAATATGTCCACACTTTATGATCGGCTATGACTTTGGTTTCCATTAGATAAGGAACAACTGATGCATTATTCGGAAGTAAACACAAAGATTCCGGTAACGTTTTACCCACACTACACACAATGATTGAAAAAAAAAACAGTTGCGATATGTTAAAACTGAATAAGACTTTGGTAGCCGACTCTATATGCGATGGTTCGTTGTCAAATATGGAAAAATTAGTTTTTTATTATTTATTGGATGATCGGGGAATGAAATTTACTTACCGTAATTTGAAGCTTTGGTGAGAATTTTCATAATGCTCTCAATCTGTGATACTATTTCATTACCAAAGCTATTGTAGATAGCCCACCTCTCTCATTTGTGCCCAACATTAGTCTTTTACCGATCAGTCTGTTTAGGCGTGCTCTTTGTGATCATACGATTTTTGCTTGTTCTTACCCGTTCCTATATTACATGATTCAAGTGCGAGTAGCCTGGTAATCAAGAGCAAATTGCACCGACATTAATTCTCCTATTTCACTTGTGCATCTACACACCAACTGGTTGACGAGCTCTTCGTTGATGGTCACCAACGCATAACTGCCTAAATAAAATTGTTTGTTCTTTCCTATTCCTAAAATGGAGCTGCATGCCATTTGCATCAGTTGATAGGCTGTTGTTATCTTGAAAACAAACAGCATATTTGATCTAACCGAAGTAAAAGATAGAATTACTGTATCTTGTCGATGAGACTACTGCTCAGGTGACTGGAACCGAAGCCCATTTAGAATCAGTTTGTTTGTACATAGGCATTGAACCAAACAAGGATTTTCTCGAAAGTAGAGATGGAAAAATGACTCAGTATTCAATGAAACCCACGCATTTTTGACTCGGTCAAATATTTTTCCCGGTTGCAGGTAATGAATTTTTCACTGGATACAAAGAAATGCCTTTTACAAAAGCCACAGTGATAATGTCTCTGCTCGCTGATTATTGTTGTTGTCATTTACTTCGAATTATTTGGTCATGAGGTAAAATCAGAATGGTTCAATAGATAATTCTTTTCAGCAAAATCGATAATAATTCAATATGTTTCTATTATACTTTTAACGTCGCACATTCACATTTCTGTTTGATATGAAAAATGAGCGTTACCTCATGGGGTAGAAATTATTACATTTCGTTGCGAATACATTAAATACTTTATAATAATGCCTCAGACTATCCGGTTCACTGATCCACTTACATGATATACATAAATTGAGGTATTTCGAGAAACCCTGAATGTTTTAATGATAAATCAGTATTCATAGCTAACATGATCGGCCCCACATTTGTAAATGGGCTGCGCTTGAATTCAAGCGCAACTACTCAAACTATTCGTGTTTCCTGATGTTGCATGATCGCTGATTCTTGTTACCTCATTCTAGTCAGTGCACCTTTGAGATTATATATTATGAAACTGCTTCTTACACTCAGTCACGAAACTACTTCCACTACCACTTTTATCGAGTAAAGATAGTTCGTCTGAGACATTTTGTTTCCTCGTTAGTAGAAACGCTGAGCCTGCGGAACAGGAGGAGTGCAGCATGACAAGAAAGATGGTGGATGATGGCTTAGTGGGTCTTCAGAGTATCCGTTGTTTCTTCTGTGTCAGTATCCGATTAGGCCGGAATTGGTTTTGATTTTTCAACACGGGTTCACTGAGAAAACCAGTTCACTAAAATCGTAACAATTGGAATTCTTCGGAAAAATAATTCGTGCTATTATACACACTACGCAAACCTTTACCATCATCTAATCAACCTTCCCAGCACTGTTCTACATTTCCCATTCAATAAATGTCACTTTCATTTGGCTTGGGGATAGGTCCGTATGAGAATATTTTTGAACTGAAATGAATTGTGACGCGTGCTCAAGAGGAGAGAACAAGTGAGCGACAGTTAAATCCAACCGACCATTGACAACTAAAACGTGTCAGCTGGTATCACAATACAATTGGCATTTTACTTCTGAAACCAAAGGAGTGATCGTTCAAAAAACTCAAAATTGACGTCTGAGGAGTTTGACGGCACAAATGCTCAGGAAATACCCAATGGATACAGTAACATCAATCTTTAGAAATTTGCATTATTTGTAACTAACTTAATAGTAGAGCGAGTCCTAAATTTCTCAATGGCTACAGGAGTATTTTTATCGGACAAAGCGGTTCCCCTAGCGCTATGTGATCGCCACTAATTTCAAACACAAAACATTGCATACTATTATGCCTCATAATGTCTGCTAAGCGCTTTTTGTAATAGACAAAAACGTTTTTTATCATTTATCACTGCTTCATGGTACGATTCTGATTGTTGTGCATGACAATAGTCCTTTGGGAGCGGAACTTGATACATGTGACATGCAGTAATCTGGGATATGTCTTGCAACGCAATTGTACAAAGGAATGATTCACACAGTTCCCATAACCTATGGTTCCATTGAAATTTTCAGTGAGACCATATTTTGTTCCTATTTTCACCAAATCCAATCAAGAAATGGAGCCACGTGCGTTAAGTCACCAACATCAATTGATCGTTAGGATATTCTGATAGATAGAAGGAATACAACTCAAACTCGCGCTTTTATCGGTGGTATATGATGGTATTGATCCTTTATCTATACTCAGCAAGAGCATTTGTTACGCACGCTATTTGAAAGCCTCCGAAATTTTCGTTTATTTCTCGAAATAGTGTATGGTAAACTATCTTTCCACGCGTTAATCAAACCGTACTCATTAATCATACCCAATTATTATTATTCAGTTCTTCACATGAGTATAAGGGAAATAAGTTAAATTTGCGCAACACACGTACTGTGGTTTTTTAACAGTGTCTTTTGCGATTAATTAACGTTCTACTGCAATATTCCCCTTTCCTTTTGAGTAACCCAAGAGCTTCTTTCATTTTATCCCACACCATGGTTGAGGAAAACATGAAGCTGCCCTTTTCTCGTTCTGACCGGAGTCATGTATGAAATTACCCTGGGAACTGAGTGGCGCATCAATGTCAGTATTATTCACGGTGAATTTTTTCCGTTAATTATCTCGGGTAAATATTCATTGCTGCATGCGAGGTTTGTTGCCGTTTCAACTGCCCACGAGGAGGCAAGAACCGTCACACGTGACCAATCTCTATTTGTGATGCGGACAGATAGGATCGATTAGGGCAGGAACAAAGTGTCATGGAAATGAACGGGGAAAGTCAGGTCACCACTCACTACTGTTCATCATTTGTGACCGTGACCGGAGCTAACTTAACCTACAAATATCGCGTTTACCTCTCTTTTAACAGAAAGCAAATTACCCTATCATATAATAGGATGCCTACCGGAATGTAAATTTTCATGAACCTCCACACTATAAATAGCAATCGAAGCGTACGTGTAGAAAGCGAATTGTGAATAGTATTGGAATATCCGGATTGGCAGCATATACAAGCGAGTCTCTTGGCTCGGAATCGAATATGTAAAATAATTTATACGATGATGAAAAAACATTGTCGAGTAGTTGTTAAAATGTACTGTTGAAACAAAACGTGTTCTAATGCAGAACGCACGATGGAGCGCACATGTGACTTCAGGTAAGTCCGTTTGACGTCCAACCAACCAAATACAAGCAAAATTAGGCAGGACAATTGTGTGTGTGTTAACGCTCAACTGCACTGGATAACGTCGTACTCATCCGATGTCGGTAGGTGCTCAATTTGGTAATCGAAATCTGTTGTCATGTTGGGTTGAGCGATACGAATGGACTAGCACGAAGCGTGACCCAACGATAAGTGCAGCAGTAACGACCATGAACAGAACCGTACGACCCAGACAAGAATAGTAGATAGTAGGCGCGTGCGCACGACTGCAGTACCCGAAGCAAGTTCCAATGGAACCGAGAGAAAACGCCCCACGGAAGACAGACCTTCATGCTTCGTTGTATATTTGGCTCCACCTTAAAGGTGGCCACTGTGGACAACTCGTCTGTTTACATACAGTTTGGGGCCATCAATGACCATGGAAAATAGATCAAAAGTAGTGAATCGTAGAGAAATGGACCAATGAGAATTGAATATGGCCGGTGGTGCGGTACGAATCTTTCTTGGCGCCAAAATCCAAAAGTTCAAATTTTATAAAAATAGGTTAAGGAGCACCACCCGCGATGGTTAATTCAGGGACAGACTGGCTTTACCTCAAGCGCGATCGTGGGGCACCTCGTCAACACCGGGCACAAGATCGAACCGGAGAAAGCTTTCGATGTTGTTTATTCTGTCCCACTCAATTGATCGAAGGCGGCCAGAGTTTGGACACTGGCCATGGCCGAGGCGATTTCCATTCCCTTATTAGGCCCCAGCCTGTGTGCCCAAAAACGGCTGGTGCAGGCGCTCCAATTTCCTGGGCCGGTTGTGAAAACTAAGACAGAACAGGACCTGTCACTTGGCCCAAGTGAGGAAAGGTCACATCAACTAACACATTCCTACACGGGCACACGCATACATCTCCATTACTCTGTGCCTCCGATTAATGACCTTAAATTTAGCCAATGTAAGAAATTTTCCACCATATGGTATGTAAGAGTATGATTACGAATACTCAAAATCAGTTGTTCGCTCACCGACTCGTTTTTTCGGTGCTACCATGCTTTTCTGAAAATAATTAGAAAAATAACGAAAGTAGATGAAAATAGTCACTTTTATAGGGAAAAAGGTCTTTTCCCTATCAAAAGCACTTGTGCGATCTCGTTGACATGCGCATAGAGATTTTGACATCCTTCNGCGCATGAGTCTACTACATTGGTCATGAGCGCAGTTGAGGCTTCACAAGTCGAATGCTAATCCTTCCTGTGGTTTCTGAAATCTGAAGCCCTGTTTCTGTAGTGACATGAGATGGGATTGGAAGATGATGGTAACACCTGCGTGACTGCCAATAGATGGTTCTAGAGGTATGGGAATTGAGCTTGACACCATGTATGATTACCATCATGGGAAAGCCAGCGTATAAATTGATCTCTAACATGTGACAATGTTTTACTCGTAATAACTGCAGATCAGGAATCGCAAGAAAAGCTGCAATTGCATTAGTGATTACCTATCGAAATCTGCCGGAGACTCGGGAAGAAGTCCAAAGCAGCGGAATGAATGGTACGAACAACATTGAAAGAGTATTGACTGAATAATTACCAGCAAATTGTGTTCTTTTGGTTCCACCAATCCTTGCCACACCTTATCTAATTTGATTGGTCGGTATAACCATGTTTTTATTCTCTATCGTGGAATTGTATTGTGAAACCCTCTAGCTAACGTAATCTTGGGGTCTCAGATCTCCACAGATGTGGCACCACAAGTGCTATTTAAGAAAACAAACGTAGATGTGTTCAACATAAACCGCTTATCGTTGTTGTAACATCCGACTTCTGGTGATGTGAAGAACGCAAATCCTTATCCAGTGAAACTGCAGTTGAACTCCGGTGAGTCAAATCAGTGATGAAACAATCCAAAAAGGATATTTGACAGACAATACTTTCTTCTCCATTATCTGTTTTGGTTCTGAGCTTAATTGGTGAGGGTGCTGCATTGAATTCCGACACCGTATCATCGAATAAGAACTATTTTACGCTTGTTATTGTGATTTTGTGTGCACCTAAATTCATAATTTTCGATAAGTGATGCTTTCCTTTGGTTGCTTAATGAAACACTGTCATAAAAGACCCTATTGTTATGGATGAAGAACATTACTCTCAAAAAACGAAAGGCAAAACCCAGAAACAACAGTATCCAGTTTTATGTGAAGCTTGGAGATAGGTTGAAGTACAAACTAGAATCAGTGCAACGTTCTTTGTGTTGACTTCCCATATAAACACTGAGAACGTAGTGAGGAGGATGGTCTAACTGGTATCACTGGTGCAAACAAGCGATTAATGTGAGGGCCACCTTTGTTTGGTTCCGTAGATAAACATTGTGTCCGAATTTACGTCACTTATGATGAGACAATTACAATTACGATTACGATCAAACCAAAAGGGGTTATTAGATGTGTACTGGGGTGAACAGAGTCACCAACGAGAAACATCGAGGTGTTGATCTGAAAAGGGAACTACAAATACTACGCTCACGTGAACAAAACGAGTTTAGGGTTTGTGGTGATTAGGGAGAGACAATGTTAAAGCTATCATTTATTCTGCCTCTGTGATGAGGAGAATTCGTGTTACCTTGGACCCTGGCACAATTAATAACATTGGATGAGTAGATTAAAGGACAAATCAAACTTTCAGCATCGGAACGATTTTATGTATGGTGTAAAGCCGCTTCTGTTTTTCTTCTTTTAAAGCTTCCCATATCGTAAGTACTAATTGAAAGTTTTGAGCCGCAGTATTACCTGATCTGCATCATAACTTATCAAGATTCCCTGAAAACTATTCACATACGTGAATGTGGTATGTCTCAATAAAGAACTGTTGCATTATAGTACCACGTTTTTGCTGGGATCTATTGTCAGTCTGTTCCTGAGCCCTGGAAACAATTCCTATCTGGTGTACTTGAATCAGCGCGGTGCCTTAGAACGTATCAGAGTACCATTTGTGTCTTTCAATCTGAAAACAAACTAATGAGATAAAAATAGCCGAAGGATATACGGTTTACGGTTCATGTTTAGTTTTATCCTGCTGACACGTGTCCTCATTTGCCTACCAATTACTTTACTTTAACAAAAGGCAACCGTGTGAATGTTTCTCATTAAACGCTCAGTCTGACCGTATCGATTGACGAATAGTCTTCAATAATGCAGTCGGAATGTTTTTGCTTATTTCGTCGTTCCATGGGATCGGTGATCAGCATAACTATACAGCCAGTTATCGTCACTCCTTTAGTACACACGAATGTTACTCACCGGCTGCGTGGAGCAAAACAACTGTTGAACAATCCTGGTAATAGAACACGGGAGAATCCGCCCCAGTATTATTACATTACCACAATTGGTGATTATCGTGTTGATGAAACAGAATACTGTGATTTCCAGTCTCAGAAACTAAGGTTACGCTGCGGTTAAACAAATAAGAAATGCAGGCAACAAACTTTTAGTTTAGTCACTGAAAGGAAAGAAAAATTATTTTCCATCACTTATATATATATATATATCTAGTTCGAGGTGAGGGTGGTAGTTAGTTCAATTGTGTAGCTTTTAAAGTTATAGGAAAGATTATTTTATTGTAACCGTTGAAGTACGGGAAAATCGTTAAAAGGATCGCTGACGGAAAATATTTATGAGCTTCGAAATGTGTAATTCTGATTGAAGGTGAAGACAAGCGTGGATATTTTTGTCAGTATATAACGTAGTCTTCTATGACACTTCTGTATTTGAAATGAATGATGGTGTTACAATTCCACAAGACGATGCTCGGTCGAGAATGGTCGCTGATTGAAGATTACAGATGGGACACCACGTTATCCCATATATTATGTCTGTAGAGCAATGGGGAAATTCTTTTGTCTCCTTGTCATGTAGACCATAACGTGCAAGTGGAAAGCATAGGCACTTTGAATATTCGCGTATGCTCCACCAAACTCTGAGTAACAGATTGGAAGAAACTCAACACAGCACCACAGAGATGACTCACTGAAGTATTTCACATATTCTGAGAATCGTAACTTCATTTAAACAAATATCGAAATGATTGTTTGTGCCTATAGAATAAGGACTGTGTCAAGCTAGCTTTCGGGGTGTTGATAACACAACTGGGATCCAGAACTAAACCTTCGATGGATTTTAGTCATTCTCCATTCTGTATGTTGATTGTGAAAAGTTCAGTAGTCTCGGTGGGATTCGAACCCACGCATGGACACCGCCTACGCTTTGTACGCGCATGCTCTACCCGCGGTGGGATTCGAACGCACGCATGGACACCGCCCACGCTTTGTACGCGCATGCTCTACCAAAGCTACGAGGCCACACCGATAGCACTGATCTTTTTCACATTCCAATTTACCCATCCAACTTACCCGAGGCCACACCGATAGCACTGATCTTTTTCACATTCCAATTTACTCATCCAACTTACACAGGGTGAATTGTTCAAATAGTTGTTTGGCAGATTTGAAGTTTCTATGTCGATTGTGAAAAGTGTCCTCGGTGGGATTCGAACGCACGCATGGACACCGCCCACGCTTTGTACGCGCATGCTCTAAGTCGGTGGGGTTGGAACCCACGCATGGACACCGCCTACGCTTTGTACGCGCATGCTCTACCCGCGGTGGGATTCGAACGCACGCATGGACACCGCCCACGCTTTGTACGCGCATGCTCTACCAAAGCTACGAGGCCACACCGATAGCACTGATCTTTTTCACATTCCAATTTACCCATCCAACTTACCCGAGGCCACACCGATAGCACTGATCTTTTTCACATTCCAATTTACTCATCCAACTTACACAGGGTGAATTGTTCAAATAGTTGTTTGGCAGATTTGAAGTTTCTATGTCGATTGTGAAAAATCAGTAGCCTCGGTGGGATTGGAACCGACGCATGGACGCCGCCTACGCTTTGTACGCGCAAGTAGCCTCGGTGGGGTTGGAACCCACGCATGGACACCGCCTACGCTTTGTACGCGCATGCATACCAGCTGAGCTACGAGGCCACAGCGCATAGACACCGCCTACGCTTTGTACGCGCATGCTCTACCAGCTGAGCTACGAGGCCACACCGATTTTTTTCACATTCCAATTTGCTCATCCAACTTACACAGAGAGGCATGTGGCATCCACCAGTTAGCATGTAAGCTGACTGCACTCATCCAACTTACAGAGAGAGGCATGTGGCATCCACCAGTTAGCATGTAAGCTCACATTCCAATCATCAGTAGCCTCGGTGGGATTGGAACCGACGCATGGACGCCGCCTACGCTTTGTACGCGCAAGTAGCCTCGGTGGGGTTGGAACCCACGCATGGACACCGCCTACGCTTTGTACGCGCATGCATACCAGCTGAGCTACGAGGCCACAGCGCATAGACACCGCCTACGCTTTGTACGCGCATGCTCTACCAGCTGAGCTACGAGGCCACACCGATCGATCCCATGTAAGCTGACTGCCTCGACAGGTTTTCCTTACAATTCACCGGACTCCACCGAATGAGCTTCTAAGGAGAAATCAGTAGCCTCGGTGGGATTGGAACCGACGCATGGACGCCGCCTACGCTTTGTACGCGCAAGTAGCCTCGGTGGGGTTGGAACCCACGCATGGACACCGCCTACGCTTTGTACGCGCATGCATACCAGCTGAGCTACGAGGCCACAGCGCATAGACACCGCCTACGCTTTGTACGCGCATGCTCTACCAGCTGAGCTACGAGGCCACACCGATTTTTTTCACATTCCAATTTGCTCATCCAACTTACACAGAGAGGCATGTGGCATCCACCAGTTAGCATGTAAGCTGACTGCACTCATCCAACTTACAGAGAGAGGCATGTGGCATCCACCAGTTAGCATGTAAGCTCACATTCCAATTTATCCATTCTATCGATTCCTTTTACACATGTGGGTGTTTTGCAGGTTGTTTTTGAGAACCCAATGCTATCTTGAGAGTGTTCACAGAAAATGACTATCGTTTTCGCAGAGGATCTTTACTGATAAGCATCTTGATAATTCAAGGATTTTATCTGAGAGCCACCGTCTGTCGTTTTGCATCTATTCACTATAATTGGCAAATCAAGCAAGCTCATTCTATTATTCTCTCTCATGGACAAAGATATCGTAATCGTTTTGTGCCGAACCCAACCCTGATCACTCCGGTTCCGCTTTAATTTCTGAATTTAATTCGTTACCTCTAAACGCATGGTTATTACTTATGTTTAAATCTAGTGTAGAGCAAAAAGGGTCGTTTTTTGAAAAGACGATCGATATAACTGAATAGGTTCAAATATCTCTTTATTTATTTATTTATTTAATTAAATCGTCCCAAATCTTTCGGGTTTCTCCAGCGAAGACAAAAAACTGTAGCTCAACGCCTTTAATATCTTACACCGGAATTATTAGGTGGAAATATGTAAAAAAACATCTATTGCTCACTGTTTACTCCTTGTGGTTCTCTCTTACAGCATGGAGACGTTTCCTTTTCACGGCCAAATCATTCCCAGTCTGGCATGTTAATGCACATTACAGTACATTTTTATGGCTTTACTGAGCCAATAAGTAAGCCGCAAAATCAATAAAGCAATAGGAAATGAAACTTTTCAAAAATCAATTCAAATGACATGATCTTCAGTGAAACAATTCAACTCCCGTTTTTGCTCGCAGCCGGAATTACATCTAGCTGCTAATCACTTGATGTGAGCATTTAGTCAGTCGTTCACTGTTCTCACTTCGTGCGCAATAAAACCATACTTCAAAAAGTCAATTAAATTGGAATAAGAAAAATTGCGGGATACGAGTCACGTGAATCATCGATTAAGGCTTAGACTAAACGAAGGTGGAGGAGTATTCGGTCTAGATAATCCTGGTCCTGAGACTTTATCGGTGACACATGCCTCAATTGAGAAGGATCTAGATACTACCTTTCAAGAACAAATAAGCTGTTCCTTCAGCTGAGGATGGTTTATTCCGAATAAATGGAAAATGTCGGCATGCTTTAGGGTGTCCATAGTCGGTTTGAATCAGCACTGTTCCCTGGTCTGCTATCAATGCACATTCGACCATACACAGAGTATACCCCCCCCCATGGCGTGGTTAAAACTTGATGGTGAAACATGTGAGCATTCAAAACTGATTCCCACCAAGATGATCAAGGAATCGAATAGTCCAGCCTACGAGAAAAGATTACAGTCATAGGGATTACGTTCTGCTTAGTACCGCCGAAATCGAAGAACAGAACTCAAATCATCCGTAGCGTCCACTGGAATGCCGGCGTCAATCTTTTCCCGTCAGAGTGCACGCCAATGGGAACGCTCTCCCATCTTTCATAATTTGTGCGCCAAACGTAGAATCTTTTAGGCGGAGATTTCCTCACATTCTAACACTAGTCAAAAGACTAATCAGTGGCAGATGGCTTCATCATGTGATATCTCCCGTCCCCGAGACACTGAGACATTTCTCATTTTTCAATAAGAAATGATTAAACTGTGGGGATATCCTAGGGGGAAAATAAAAAATGAGCTTGTAGCAGTTACTAAAACAGAACTGTCGTTAAACTTTGAATTTGTCTTCCAATGACAAAGGTCCAGCATTCATTATGAATGTTAATGTTATAGTGTTAGTAACATAGCGATGTCGGTAGAGAATTCCAGCATTTTGTTTCGTCGTCGGATGGTCCCGGATAATGTAGGTTGAAGCCACATTATCTAATTTCATCACTGCTTTTAACACTACTTAATCGGTGGGTTTAGATTTCCTGAAAATTTCTTTTTGCAATTATTTGTTCAATAAAATTCGGAGTAAATAGAACAAAAAAGCACAGGGCTCGAGCTTTTCTCCCGAAACCGATTATGCCGATGTATAGTAACTGGTGAAAAAGCGATTATCATACCAGTTCAAAATATCCTCATCATCAACACCATGGTACACCTTCATACCCGTTACACAGCACAGTCAATTTGCAGTAGACATTTACCTTACACTCGATCAACATCAAACAGTAATAAAGAATAAAAACGATTGATTCCAAGTGTCGGATTTTGATTTGGTCTACACAATGTGATATCATCCGATATTCCCGAAAGCAATTCCAACTCTGGTTTATTTTTCTGTCTGACAGATCGCACCTGTTCTGTCTTTAATCATGGGAAATCAAATATTACTCAGAATAATTCATGCTCAGGTTGGACGTGAAGCGTATGAGAAATGTGGTATTGAAGGATTCTCCATCACCAACATCCTACGTGAGAATGGATAGCNGATAGCAAAATCGCTTCATCAGAAGGAAACTAACCGAACAAATACGGAAGACTACCATAACAACAGTGACAAGGAAGTACTTGTACATCAGTTGTCCATTTAAAGACGATCCCAATGGCTAACTCATTTTCGTTCAGGTATAATATTCAGGAGTAATCAGTCAGTTCAACATGGCCCGAGAGCAGTTCGGCTAAGCCCTGGTATTAAATGGTTACCACAGTGATGACAAACACGCCTCCCACGCGGTTGGTTTGGAGTTCACAGGCTTGACGGGACGGTGGATATGCCCTAATAATGAGCACTAATAAGAGCGAAACTCGAATCGATTACGTCCAAGTTCATGGTTGAGTGGAAGAACTAAGTATTATACGTGTAGGTGAAATCCGAAGGATGATCAGTTAAATTCAATAATGATAAACTGAGAAATTAACGATACTCTAGGAAGAACTGGGATCCTCACTAGAATAACAATATCTAACAAATTTATGGATATGCCTTGCATCCGTTCATGTCGATTCTGTATAAGAGTGGTGGTCGTCTATCTGATAATGGGCCGCAGAATACTTTTTATCCGCCCCGGTCCGATTTCTGCTGCTTTTAGTGGATTTTAATGACTGAAAAATGAACGATAGGTGTTGAACGTTTGCATTAAAGACCGCCTTGGTCATATAAAGTAATTTCTTACAGTGCAACGCATAATATAAATCCCGGTACCGCTTAAAAGAGCACTCAATAAATTCATATTGTATACACCAACTGCATTAAAAAATTTATATTTTATAACAGAATCGAGTGTCTGATAATTTAACCAAGGTTTTCCACTATTATCTCGAAATAAAACGATTTCAAAATATTAGTGACCACAGTGATGGTTTATATCACACCTCATTAAGTTCGCTATTGCAAAGAAAACAAATTTCTGCAGGAATCTGACGTGAACTGCGTGATGCGTTTTGTTCTTAATAATTGTTTGCATGGGTGGGATTCTATCCTGCATACATGATTATTTTCAGGAGGTCACTTGAGCTGAATGGCGAAAACTCGCCATTCTAAACGGGTTATTATACGCCACACGAGTGGGCATTTAAATGTTTCCGTATTGTAATACTCGTGGTTTGGAATATAACAGGTTACTCGTAGACATGGGTAACTGCCACACTTTGTAGTTGGTGTAAAAGAGCACGTTGCTTTGATTGGGAACTTTGATTAATGTGTGACCTTGAGTTAAACGTGTGCAAATTAATATTCCCTTGCTTTCTTAGTACTATCTAATACCATTTTGCCCACAAATGTGCTTCGTTTTCTGGAAGATGAATTTTCAATGGTTTAACGGCGTTTTAAAAATATTGTTGATCCTCTTGGTGAACAGTGAGAAATGTTTGGAAGTAAAATGTCTCGGCAGATTCCCAAATCCTATTTACTCATGACTCCTTGGGAGAAATGCGGAATATATGTACTCAAAGTGCGTTTGAACTTATGCTCCAAAGAAGCAAATCCTCAGTTGGGTGGTTTGGATATCATAAGATGAAATTTGAAACACTGAGTCCTCATTACCCTGCGTGGCCTTTTGAATTTGGTCGTGTTATTTTGTGTTTTCACTAGAACTCTGGCTT
Source organism: Echinostoma caproni (assembly GCA_900618425.1). NCBI lineage: Eukaryota > Metazoa > Platyhelminthes > Trematoda > Plagiorchiida > Echinostomatidae > Echinostoma > Echinostoma caproni. The sequence continues at coordinate 30,937 of UZAN01043219.1, forward strand.
TTTCCATCACATATTACCTTTGGATTTACTTCTGTATTAATCGCTGTGAACTTAATGCTTACCTACAGCATGCTGAGTTTAATTTACAAACTAGTATGCATGGAAAATGTCAACGAATTGTCTTTACGTGCTTATACTCGGTTTGTGTTTAATAACGTTAAAAGGATCACCAGGAATGCAACTGGCAGACGAAGTAAACATCGTGCTGGCTGGAAAGTTGCACTAGAGCACAAAACCGGAGGATCAATGGTTTTCCTGTGACTTTGTCATCGAATGTCTGCACAATTCACTCAAAGTTATGAGACCTCGGTCTTCTGATTCACAACGGAGAGAGATCCGAAAGTTATGACTTACTTTTCCAAGAATCTTAGCTGCAAGAATCGGTCGAAAACAAATTGATTGAGATTGAAGGCTTCGATTTATTTCGTGCTGATAGACCACCAGGAAACAAAACAAAAGGTGGCTGTGCTAGTCGTGGAGTAGCTCTACCAAATGCATATTTACGCACTATACATAGAACATTTCTTAAATTACAGTAGGAGAAAATCACAATTTATCCTGCGCCCTTCTTCGATCATCATTTTAAATATCTACATCACTCCTGAATGTAATCCTGGTGAGTTAAATACCTTTCTGGATACATTTTATCCAGTTATGTTGGAGAAGTCTGTCACATCTCTTTTCATTGTTGCTGGTGATTTCGACAGCACTGATGTGATGTTTTGAACAGTTATGTTTCCGGAAAACTGTCCGTTTTCCCTGTCGGAATGATGCTTCTTTCGATTACGATTTCGTTAATGAATCATCTTTTTTCGTGCATTCAAATGTGCACCAGAAGGCAATTCTGATCATTGTCTAATTGAAGCACATGCAATCAACACTTAATGCAATCTACAATCAATCACGAAAACCAGTGTAAATAAGATACGTATACGATAACATTATCAACCCAACATGATTGAGTTATAATCCATAACTGCCTGTATGGACCTACAACTACTTTCGATCCCGATATTTCAATCTTCTTTGAGAGCAACACCAATTATCTCAACTATTGTTATGATGTGTGCTGTCCTGAAGTCAGGATTCACCCATAGTCCAACCGCATCATCTCTGACAGATCGAAATGGTTAGGTAGGCTGAAAGAAAAGAACTATCGCTCAAGAGATAAACTGACTGTCAAATCTGTCAACTATCATATCAGAAGCGAGATAGCTCATTTCGATCAATTGCATGTTAACACCGTGCTAGGAGACAAATTCTGCTGTTAGCTACGGAACGGGCTTAAGTTGCTCAGGTGTCATTTAACTTTAACTAGTACAGTCTCACCAGATATCAATGAGCACAGCAGACCTTTTGCGACAGTGAACAATATTGTGCAGTCGGATGCTATCAATAGCCCTAAATCCTCTGATCCTAACGGGTTGCCCCAATTGTCCTAAAAGCATGTGCAAGACACTTCACAGAAATTGTTTTCATTCAATTTCGATTCATGTCTAACAGAAGGTAGTTGACACATGGCGTCATGTTCGCATCACTCCAGTAATTAAGAAAGAAAAAGGTACTTTTCGAATTTTCGCTTCATCCTCAATGCCACTTAAGACTTTTGAGCTAATTATAATTAAGTATCTATTCTCTTCTCTTAATTTCTGTGATTCCATTTAGTTCGCTTATTGTAAGTGTCGTTGTAAGTATGGTTGCTTGTCTTATACATTCTGTTTTATCCGCTGTAGACGAAGAACACAAAATTCATCACGCTTGTTTATTGGACTACACAAACGCCTTTAACCAGTGGCAGAAACACCATATTAAGTGTTTTACAGCCACAGAATATCCCGTCAAATCTTTTGAATTGGATGAGGGGCTATTTTACTGACCGACGGCAATTCACTTGTTTAAATGGTATTCTGTCTTCCATTATCAATGTGAACCAAAGTGTATTGCATGGCGCAATTTAATCCCCTTTTCTATTCTCCCGTTGCATTTAAAACTTACCTCCCCTCAAATGTTTTCACATATAAAAATGTCTGTGACATACTAGTTGGTGGTGCATCTAACAACAATCCTTCAATCATCCATAAGTTCCAATTCTGTATTGTCCGATATTGTTTACCTTTCATTAAACCCGAACAAATGCATTGAAGTTTTGTTTTCCATTAATCGTAGGCCATCAACATTCTCTGGGTCATCTATTCCCAAAATCTTATTCAACCACTTAAATGTTGAAAGGTCACAAAACTCCAAATACCTTGGATGTTTTCTGTCTGATGACCTAATGTGATTCTATCAAATGCAACAAACTTTTCTTAAAGTTAGACAGCTGACTTTTTACATTTCACGTCTTTGGCATCTGAGGTGCCAGTTTATGTCATTTCCAATTTTCTTCCGTTATACCAACTGATCCCTCTTTATCTTCCCCGGTCTATTGTCTAAGGATTTCTTATTGATCAGAAGCCCTCTGAAAAGCATCTCTAGATATGGAACCGTCTCTCATGTGGTGTTGATCAACCCCAATGTCAACCAACACTTTAAGTCGCGTGACCGTCTGTGTGACGCGATCGTGTCTGACGCATCACATCCTTGACAATCAATCGTCTCTCGCTCCACTTTCATTTCTGGCGCCGCAATAAATTCAAACCTTTATACAGTTGCACCATATCCGTTTATTATTCCTATGTACTTAACCATTATCGTTTATTAATTTCTAGGGAAAGAATATCAACCTCACGTAAATTGCCATACTGCAGTTTTCCACATTTGCTGCACGTGCTCGCTCCTCCTCATTTCTGTCAATTTACTATTCGTCATATGTTTAAATTCATTTTAATAGCATGGATGCCAAAGCTAAAGTGATAACATTTTTCACTGAAAATTCTGTCCACAATGGTTGAATAAAGTGTAATCTAGACGTGACTATCTATCCAATTCAACAATACAGAACAAAGACAGCTGTCACGAGGTATTACCATTTTTATTCGATTACAGTCATTCGACTTGATGCAAACTAAATTTTTTGATACAACCAATTTCTTTATCCTAGAATTGACCTACTTCAATATTTAGCTTAATTTGTCGGTACGCGTACGTTCATTATACTTGCGATCTATGTGCTGTTTGGTTTATATTAATACTAAAACTTTGCGACATTTTTCTTCTTTCTGCATCGATGACAAGATGAGAGTAATCAACCAGATTCTGTTACATCAATAGAAAATGCTTTATTTACATTCTTGGAAACGTTATTGATGGTTGTTCTAATTCAAAGAAAAATGAAAAATTCTATACTGTTTAGGTTGCATAATGTTATTGTGAAATTATTATTGCATCGCCCGACCAAAATGCGATTCAAATCGTTAGAATCACGCGATGAAATTGAATCGGATGGTATTCATTGACCAGATTTAAGCTTGTAGGTGATACACGAATCAATTGCTCACCTATACTGAAAAGTGTAAACTAAAATTTCAAAGTGGGAATTCGTCGAATCTAGAGTTGGTGAAGCGTAAACTGAAATTCTAGGAAGCCCTGGACAGCTGTTTCGACATGATTGGGTCACATCAGCGGTGCGAATCTATCGACCCAACTGAGAATCGAACCGGGGAGCTCAAAGGCAGAACGCAAACATGCTACCAACCAGACCATTGGGCAGGTGATCAGACTGCTTTTCATTTTTCATTTGCACGATATAGCACCAGAGCACATCTTTGTGAGCCTGTTGCCTGCATCGTGTCTTGTTCTTCTCAGTAATAGCTTCCGGGGTTATGAATCAGTTGGAAAGTTTCATAATTTCATTAATTGTTACATGTACAGTGCTTTCTGGCTCTTCACTTCACGTTTCATAAGATCCATACCCGGCGAATACCCTCTTGGAAATCGAATGAAATCCTTCACTACTATCATGCAAAGTGATATTTTTTTGGAATTGTGGTGCTTTCATTGTTTTAGACGACGTAGCATTTAATATCGAGACTGAGAGTCGACCACAAGAACTACCGTTTATAGAAAACCCGATAAAAGAAATACATCTTTTTGGATGAGACTGCACATTTCTTTCCCGTTTGTTTGGTTAAACACGTTTATGAGATGCTGAAGAAAGCAAAGTATTTTTTTGGCTTACAGAGCTTACGGTGGGATTTCGAGTTCCCGAATTACCGACTAAAAAAAGTAATCACTGTACACATTCCATAGTTACAGTCTGCACAATCTCAGCAGGTATCCTTGAATGATCGTTCCTAACACGTATATAACAGAGTCGCTCTTCCGGCTTAACCTTATATACCGTTATCGTTGAGTGATGAATCACTTTCTGTTCACTTGACCTCAACTTAATTGAAAAAAATTGGCAGACTTTTGTTGGTCAATTTACTCAATGAAATGGACTCAACTGGATTTCCCCGGGCCTAGAATAATTGTGTATTTTCCCTTGTATTGTTTGAGCAGATGTACTTTTTGTGCACCAACTAACCAATTCAAGAAATCGAGTTATTAGTGAACTTTTAAGTTTCAACTACTGATTCAGTCAATGTCAGGCTAGCAGATTTATCTGATAGGATTCTTATCTGAAAAGTTTAAACAAAGAAAGATTGCTTTCTTTCGGTCAAACTTTATATGGGTACGAACTCATATTGTTATCAAAAGAATTTTTGTTCTTAAATAAGTTTAAATAAGTTTTTCATTTAAAATTCCTCACCGAAAGATTCTTCCTTGCCATTTGGCACGTTTCCCGTTCATGCTTGTCTATATCTAGACCACAAAGAGCTCCAATGAATGGCGATTTCCGATTGGAAGTAATGATAATTGTGCTTCGTCCCGGAGTGGGAACAAAGATGGACTAATCAACATTAATGGAATAGTTTGGAATCGGGCAGATAACTTTCATAGAAAAGGTAGGAAACCTTTCGCGATTTCATTTTTCAGGACAAACATTGAATGGTTGCCAAGCAACGACAAAGTAACGGCTTGTAAGCATTATAGATATAACGTTGTAACTGATGGTCAAAGGTCACTATTTCGTGTTGCATGATTCCTTCCATTACCGAAAACTTGGGTTCGCTGATTTCAAAAATCCGCCAATAATGATCACCTGACCAAGATCCGGAATTCGGCTGTCTTTGGTGCTATTAGCAAAACAAATTTCATCAAAAAAGGTTTGTAAAATTCACGTCGATATCGCACTTTAGAATATGTTATTATTATTTTGCTTTATATCAGTTTCTTGCTTTGTAGTCGAAGTTAATGACCAAATGTTTTACATGCTTATATCCTAAAGGAATCGTGAAATTTGTCCATTATATGTTCGAATTCCGCTTCATTCTTTGAGTTGATACTTGCAAATTAGAAATCATTTTCTTATGGCTTTTTAAGATCAGGAAAACACTTAAAATGACTCTTCTCTAGTCCCTCGTGTCATATTTCTCTCAGTTTCCAGTGATCGAAATACCAACCGCAAATAGTTGGTTTAATCAGCAGACAATTTTGAATGGTTACATGAACTGAGTAGTTGGATTCGATTCGATTTCCCACAAAGCGTATCGTTCTGAGAGAAGGATTAGGGATTATTAGAGGATAACAGTCCTGTAAAACGGAGTTTTCTATCATTTAATCCTGTCAGTTGCAGCCAAAATTATCCTCTTGCGCAAGCCACGAAAGCATTTGGTTCTCCGATTCACAACTCCTGAAAAGCGGTTCTATAATGGTTTATGTAATGAAAGAAAAAGGAACTTCCATTATTCCTACTGGGTGTAATATCCTTGCTACGTGTATAAGTTACGTTAGGTATGAAACGTAGATTCAAAACACTACTCCTATCTGTTTTGTTCAATTGTTGTTGTTCAGTTGCCATCTAAGAGATTAAACTGTACAACTGCTCGCTCAAAGACGAAATCAGCGTGATAACGTGTGATACAGTTATCCTCTGTTCCTGAGTATAACCATGGAGGTTCTGTTTGCTAATTTGCTTGGCGGACTGCGTATGTTCGGTACACATTCACACCCGTACTTCCCATTCTGCTCGTTAATCGGACGGCAAAACAAGCTTCAAGGTCATTGGTGAAACTAAAACAAAGAAATTAATAAATAAGGCGTAAGCAGTTGACCGTGTGTATTTCCAGTCTCGCACAAACAATTAAATGATTAGTATTCACGTTACCAAATATAAAGACCCGAATAATCGAAATTTAATAAATCTTCTATGAGTGGCATTGCTAGGAGGTTCTTTATGACTAACTCAATGACCCTTAATTCTGCTTTTAAGTGTATTAAAGTGATTCCTTTCACTGATTAACCCAAGAATGAAATACCATTTGACAATGAATAATGCACCCATCGCTATCAGAACAACATGTTTTGTTCCCCAAGATTGTGACAAGCCAGCAATGGTTAGATCAAATTGAGTGTAGGCAAACAATGACATAATACTTAATTTCTTTCTCTCTTACGTTATTTGGCAGCATTCCGTTACTAGTAAAAACGTACTCTAGGCGAACGCAAATTTTCGGTGAATTCCTGCTAAAGCCTTAACAATCAGAGTTAGACGAAACAATTCCAATAGGGCAAATTAGGTTTTTGTATGTTTGAGGAGGTGTCCATCATTCCTTAGAAAGCCTTTTCGCAGATCCGGTTTTCAGAATAATTCTGCCAAAGAAACTCAATTCATCCGTCGTGCAGCGCAGTACATGAGCAATCAGTTAAAATCTATATGGGATAATGTTGTCAATGACTTTTGTCTGCAAGAGACAACTGTCGTTGATAATTATACCGAGTAGAGAAACCCATCTTTGGAAGATGCTTACATTATATATATATATATATATATATATATATATATATATATATGGTCTACCGAATAGTTTTGTCCGTTTTGGAATGAAACGAAATAAGAGTTTCTTTGACATCGATAAACTTTATTAAATAACATAATTGCCATTATTCCTAATGATTTCTTTTCAGCTTAGGGGCAATTTGTTTATCTCATTTTTGAAAAATGTTTCATCTTTTGATGCGAAAAACTGAACCACTGCTTGTTTAATATCATATTCATCTTTGCATGTTTGCCCTTCAAAAATTTGTAAGAACAGAAGCAAGTCATAGTCAGAGGTTGCTAAGTCTGGGGACCATGGTGGATGCGATAATCTTTCCCAGCCTAGTTCTGCAATTTTTTTAAAGAGTCCCCAAAGCAACATGTGCCCTGGCGTTATTATGATGCAGTATAATGTTCTTCCTATTGAACATCGCCGGCCTCTTTTCTTGGACTGCTGTCATTAAATCATCCGGTTGCCGACAATACTTCTCCGAGTTGAGCTTTTCGTTCGGTTTTAAAAGTTCTTAATGTATTGGTCCTCCAATGTCCCACCGTATGCACAATATACTCTTTTTTCATAGTCAAATTTGGTTAGGGGTTGAAGGGCTAGGTTTCCCGGTTTCATAGTATGCTCTTTTCCTTAAGATTTTTTCGTGGGTAATCCACTTCAAATCCCCAGTTATCATCCGGTTCAAGAAGGGCTTGATGGACAGAATATTAGACAAATGGTTTAACCTCAGTCGGGAGGCAGGTGTTAGAAGAATATCACGGGATTGGGCAAGTATCAGATACAACAGGTTCACTGTCGCTTCACAAATAAGACTAACGTAAATCAACTTTGTTTTAGGTGATATAAACAGACACGTACAAATGCACCAAATAAACGTGTGCTTACCTGTCAAAACTTGTTGTGATAGAAACGTATAAGAACTTTCCGGTAGACCTTCGAAATATATATATGTATGCATACAGGTATTTACTAACAGAAAGTGGTGCACAACTTTACCCAATTGACAAGTTTCTGCAAAAATATTGAAAAGTACGGGATACTTAAATAGTATTTCGTGCATGACACAAGATGCCCGGAAGGAGTATGCATTACCTGATTGCCGTGTTGTTGTGACCCAGTGGTGTGAAACACGTCGCACCACTCACCCGCATTCCTAGAGGATGAATCGATGAAAATAATTGTTCCCCTCTGAACGTGTTTTCAAAAAAATATGATTTTCTTCGGTACCATTCTTCAGAGACATTATAATTTGTTGAGTTTTCATCCGAAAAGGTTTCCAATTACTATTTGTTGTTTGTTTATCACAGACTCCCATTCACATACAACCAATTTACAATGTGAAGGATGCACGTCTTTCAAGCACCTTTCCAAAAGTACATTCTCATTCACGAGCGCAAAACGTGATGTGACTCACGACGAAAACAGTGAGAACATGAATTTACTCTAAGAGTTCTCCTAGAGTAAATTTCCCACGATAAAGCGGTATTTCTACTTGAATGCCGAATAAGGTCTCACGAGGATCGAAATTTTGAGCAGAATTTGTAAACAAACATCATGATGTTACGGGAAGTCGGGTGACAACTACAAAAATTGATGGGAATTCAAATGCCATTTTCTACCGGCAAATAAAATATGAACGTGCGTTGTAAGAGATTAAAAAAGATCGTTACATTGTTTTTTATTCAGTTTTCTTTTCTGCAAGGTGTCATTACTCATTGGCAGATTGATTTGGGGTAACAGGAGAAAAAACTGTATATGAGTTAACCGACATGATGAATGGAATCATTCCTTAATCAGGTGTGCATCTACTAAATTACGGTACGTAAGAGGCGCCAAATTGGATATTAAGATTTATAATTTCGGATTATAGCATCGGATTTTAATCCGATTTGGAAACTCTCGAGACCAAAACGATCTCGAGCGAAAAGTTAAATTGGATTCGGGCAAAATCCGGTATGCTCCTGGATAAGCGCCCCCAGCGGATAAGCAGCCACAAGTAACAAACACCCAGCACGATCGGCAAGGGAGCACAGGTAGAAGAAGGCGAATCGAACTGGGTGTCACTGTTGAATGCAGTTAGACTATATGGTTGTTCCAATTCTATCGATGCAATGAGCTTTGCCATAACATAAACTGGGTCGCACGGGATTCTAAATAAAATTGTTACGTTTTGTCCACAGGGGTTCTCGATGATGCAAGGAGCAGTGAATGAAATGTGAAAAGAACGGTTGTAATCATGCGTTTCTAGCGGGTCAAAATCAACAACAAGGTAAACCAGAAGAAAATAAGAACAAGCAAACTGGAATCCTTGGGCAAAATTGATATATTTCGGGTACGAATATAATAAATCCATCAACTGTGACGATACTAGGCCCAGACATAGTGCTATTGGTTGTCAGTCATTTTGTTGGTGGAATCAATGGATTCAACATATTGAAGAAATACGTTATTTTTGGCTATTTTCAACTTATCCATTTGAGGGTTTAAAACATAAATTGCATCATACGTCATTCTCAAATATCAGCGGCCCATTTACGTTATTTATTTTGAACAAGAGCTATGGTAAGTCGAACTGTAACAATTATGAAATATTGCTTGTTCCGCTAGTGTGTGTGTGTGGATGAACGCAAGTGTCCCACTACATCGGGACTGACAGTCTGACAGCGCCATACTTTGTACAGAATATGAATAGTGAATTGGAAGGATGGTGAGGAGCTCAGAAAACAAACTCAGTGTTATGGATGTTGACTCGGTATTGCAAGAACACTTTGACTAATTATTCAGCAACCTGTGACAACTGCGATTCTTAATTCAGTGTTACTCCATTGAAATCGATTTTACTGTTGAATTACTAGCGAAAATACGGAATGAGATGAAGTAATTTAAATTTGATGTACACAGCATTCTCTCGTACTCAGGGTTTACAAGTTCAGAAAATTATTAATCATTTATTGGCTAAACTCGGTAATTTAAGTTAAACTGCAAACTTATACATCTAGGTGTTCTTTCGAATTAAAATCCGATTTTGCTTCATCATTAGTTATTTCTGATCTTCAGTACAACCGAGGTATTTCATAGTTTCCAAAATACCTTTCATTTTTTGGTCTGATTTTGACAATTTCAAATCACTGTATTTGATAACAAAATATCTCAGATAGGTCTCCCAAAACGTTCATGCCGCTGTTTCACTGTTTCACCGCAGACCCGAAATTTATAGTTGACATAATATTGTTTCAAACTGTACTTTTCACCGCACTTTTCCTATAAAATCACATTATAGCTGTGGAGAGTAAGTGTTGTTTTTATTTTCTTAATACTTAAGTACATCTTCAGGGACCCACCAATTTGATATTTCATATGAACGAAAATGTTCATTACAGCAATTTTCGGGGAGCCAGGAACTTCACATTTGGGAACCCAGTTTGTAATCTAGATCCACAAACGCTGTATCAGCTCACGCCTCATCTACACGACGAATTCATCGTAAAATCAAAAAAAATCATTCATATATGGAACAGAAATCCACGGTTGCAAGCACAAATTTTCAACCAAGAATCAGAATGTACTACCACGAAAAAAATACCGTGTGAAAAGCTCAACTGATTGAATTTTTGTATTACTTTCGATTACTTATGTCCATTGGCTTAGCTCCTGATTTATTTATCTTTCTCTGGTCTATTCGAATAATGTGGCTCATGTTACGCGGATCACGCGCGCAACTGTTGCAATGCAGAAATACAAGACGCTGAGCCCCGTTTAGTATTGACATAGTTAGATAACTAGTAAAATGCACGCTCAGAAAAACAATCGTTGGAGAAAAGCTTTACCTGAAATATTACTAGGAACTTGATTTTCACACATAAATGGGGCCAGATAGTGTGCCAAACAAATCACGATACAGTGATCTTTATAAAAACAAACTTTATCCCTCGCATTTTACGAAGATACATTGCCTGGTGAAAAATAGGTGTACGAATTACATAACAATATCATATCCTTAGTTCAAGAAGAAACAACTTTATCCGAAAGAGCTTTCACCTGTTGATTGTAAAGGGGAAAATCGAAAGGTTTCGACATATTACAAGAGCTATAACTGATCTACTTCATAATGTCCACATAAAAGTCATTTTTCCTACCTGCTGTAGGTAGTTTAAAAGAAGGCTTCACTTTCGAGGTCTCTTCAGATGATAGCAAAATCAATCGTGGAGCTAATCACGTGATCAGCATGGTCTCGACAACATCGTCAACAGGGAAACGGTATCTGATTAGCGACTAAGTTAAGCTTAGAATATCTGAATGAACCTTCAAAAGTGATGCCATATTTGCACCACTTGATGGGGCATTACGTATCAAACGCCCATATGCCTGTGAAACGATTAGGGCTAATAAATATGGCTGGTTATCCTTGTCGCGTTTCATTTGCCCGACAGGGCTAAGGGAAAAGGCCAACAAATCGTACAACTGACTACCAGCTCGTCTGGGACGGTAGAGCCGCTTTGCAATTCACATTCGGTTGATCAAAGGCTAGAGTACATGTTACCTATCGCCTTTAATAGCTCAGTCAGGTTTTGTGCATCCTTATCCATGCTTTCCTCGCACATACTATGCACCGTTTCCAGAAGCCTCGAGACGGTCAGATCATGAGTTGGCTTAGAGGCATGACGATGCTAATTTTGGTATTGATAACATGCTTTTCGGTTTGGGGTACAAGAGATCAAAATTGTCGATGGTTTGGGGCTGTGAAATATACGGTATAATACTGAAATTCCAAGCCCCATACCGTAAGTAACAAAACGGTTACGGATGCAACACTAAAAACACCGTCCCTTGTAAAGGGCTTTCTCACATAATCTTCATTTTAGTTTAGTTTCTTTGTTATTTCGTTAACACCAACACTGTCCTCACGCCGGTCATAAATGCATGCGCTCTCTTATGATATTATGAAACAAATTATTCTGTAACTGAAAAAACCTTTAGATACAAGCAATCAAGTATTATCAAGTGAATAAAAAGTGTTTATTCTGTGCTACCCACTGATTATTTGCTTGGTGAGAGTCATAAAAGCCCTTTGATCCAAAAACGCCGACGGGCCGGATGGCAGACTGCACTTACTCGCACACCTCCTGCCAAGATG
>UZAN01043220.1:0-14663 GCA_900618425.1 Echinostoma caproni
CTTGTCGGGGTTTCTAATGGAGTGCGATTGGTTGGATTCACTTGAAGTTACAACGGATTCTCTTGAAGTTACGGTGGATTCACTTGAAGTTACAACGGATTCAGTTGAAGTTACGGCGGATTCACTTGAAGTTACAACGGATTCACTTGAAGTTGAAAAGTTATAGTTTGATTGATAGACCCTTAATCATGGCAAATAATAAGTAGTGCTACACGCTGTAATTTACTGTGCTTGACAAACAAAACCTAAAATTAGGATTCTTTGGCACTTGTCTTCTGGATTTGTCCGCACTCAGATCATTGGACGGCAGGACCAAAACCATTGAGTTTCATTCAATTCGGTAAGTCAGAAATAGGTGTTTCCTAACCCAGCCCAATTCGCTCAATCAGTCTACGTCGTTATGGAGCGAATAAAACCCCTAAAAACTGCTGTTCACAATTAGCGAATGAACTGGCATTTTATTTCGTGCACCGACCAGTTAGAATTAATCAATGTGGTGTTGATTATGTGAACAAGTAAACTTGTACGCACAAACACACCGGTAACTAGTGGAATTTAAATCCTACGACTAAACGAACTGGATTCACTCGGCCCCAGTTCAATAAATATGGAGCCGTAAAGGACTAACATAAAAGAGAACTCCTGCAAACAGGTGTGTGCATCAGATGTAAATTTTGGGTTTGTAGGATGTGAGCAGTTCACACTTTTATATTTGTCTCCATGACACAAAATTAAACAGGAATTTGCTGAAAAATTTATATGACTCCGTTTGTCTGTTTACCGGATGTTAAAATCACAAATGACAAGTAGTCATGAAATATTTATCACATATTATATCAATCTAAATAAATATACAATGAAATGCACAAACGGTAACGTAAACGAGATTGCTGAATGGGTACAATTGAAACCCTGAGATTCATGTTCCGTAGTGACTTGACCATCAGCAAAACCCAGTGTGCGGCTCTGATACGAGGGACAAGGCTGTCGACAGGACGCGATCAATAAACAACATTCAATATGTGAATCACCTTGTGTTTATCTATTCCGTTTACCGCTCCGGGTCACGTTTTCGGGATCTAAACTCAAATGGCAAGTACACACATACACAAAATGATTTGTCGTACCACTGTACTGGTGCATTGATTCTCTGAACTGAAACGATGTATTTCATATTCTGCTTGTTCGACGAGATAATTGATAACCTTCAAGGTTTAAACTAAATGAAATGACCCCGGTAAAGTGTTATAAAACAAAACATTGCTCAGTCAGATTTTACTAAGGGTAACACTTTCAGGAGTCAGTCAGTTTGAGTAGATGGGATTCGCTCAAGGAGAATTTGTGTGAAAGAAAAATAACCATGGACAACCATGAATGAACATGTTGCCCGTCTGTGAGGAATTTTTTTCTTGGAACAATAGTTATATATTAGACGATTCCAAGAGAGGATGAAATCAATGGTGAACGATGGAAATATTGCGGAACAGGAAATTGTGAAATACATGTCGTTCCACAGAGGGATGATGTGGATGTGGCGGCAGGCACTTTCGCAACAAATGTAGTTCGTCGAAACAGGTATAAGTGCATGCGTACTGGCTAACTGAGCGGTTTGTGTTTATCATTTTAAATTTGGCCCTGTCAGGGGAAATCCAACCTTTCCCTAAGACATATCGCGGTTAGCATTTGAAATGGATTGGGATCGACCGTTACCGTTGGAAAGTGTTGGTGATTTCTTGCGAGGGTCGTGGATGAGCGATTGTGAATTCTATTGATCGGTGCTCTCGTAACCCCGGTACCGGAGAAGGGATCATAGACTGTGATCAACCCTGTGCATATCACACTGTTCTCTCACTTTTAATCCATGTTTGGCTGGCACTACCAATAAATTTGTGTACTGTTTCCAATCGTCTTTTAACTGCAATTTTTGGGATACACCACTTGGTGAGACAAATTAAACCGGAATTAATCCATGGCGGTATGCGTGTTTGATTAATCACTGACAATTGCCTCTTCAGTAATCTTCACAAGTAACCAATGCTCTCACCATGGTTCATTTCATAGCCCCGTGGGACGACAAAATGCAGCATGCGAATCCTTTTCAAAGTAAGAGAGGTAACCCGGTCTCGTTTCGATTTCACTTGTGTTTGAGGACTACAGGAAGCAAAATGTGAAAAGAACGGGCAAGCGGAGTTATCTGCATTGAGTTACCTGCACAAAATACTATTCTTCAAGTTATTCCAGTGTGCAATTATCCTCTTCTCTTATGTGACGAACTATTGATCCGCATGGTTTGAGAATGAAATTCAATCAATCAAATCCACTTCTAAACAGTTCCTCCAAGTCTTGCACATTTTCCTGCGTTTCGTCATCACCCTTCTTATCTGCCTGAAATCGGAAATGATATAATAATAATGAAAGACATGAAACGTTTCAGTTTCTACCGTATGACCGTAATAATTGTTTTTAACGGAATATTCAATATCCACCAGAGATGAATATCGAATTGTTTGTGCAAACTTACACAAGAATATTTCGTAAAATATTCTGATAAAAATGAACCTATTTGCAAAAAGATGATATTATGCTATTTGGTTACTAACTCGTGGCATTGAAAATAATGTGGAATGATTGTAGCTCGGGATGCGGATTTTATTTTTGGTTTGTTCTCATCGACTGATGCACTGATGCTGTTGCCTAGAGTAGCCACGAATATCATTACCAGGTAGGAGAACACACCACGACGAACAACAAAGGTATGGCATCGCTCAGAAAGGCCATACGTGTTACATCGGGTTAGATGTTACTCCTCGCTGTTCGCCACTACTCACAGTTTGGCCTTTCTCATCAGATGTTTTATTTAATTACGCAATGAATCCAGCAATCACTTAACGCAAAACATTGGTAAGAATAACAGATCTTTGCGGCACAAAACATCAGTGAACCAAGCAACGTGTTTTTACGAAACGCGTCATCCTTGTGGGAACAATTGCTTGCTGGCTAACGTTGTAGCTCAAACTGACTCTGGTTCAGAACACAATAATTCGCAGTTTTCCTTGAGACGTGGTCACTAACCTGCTAGCTATTCCATCTTCCACAGCGTTGAAAAAACTATTGGAACCGTCAATTACGGATCCCAGTGAGTCATGTAGTTAACGAAAATGTACTAGACTTCAGGGAGCGAAATTTTCAGCATGATTTTGGTGAACACATCTGATTAAACAAAATACCATTTGAATATGTCAATAAGTATCGTTATTCGGTTCGTCTGTTTGTCGAGCTAGGCAATTTAGTTGCAAATCTTTCATCCTCAGCTGAGGTGACATTGTCAAGGTTTGTGCACTGGCTAGGTTCCGCTGATGCCCATTCGGCGAAGAGGCAACAGGGAATTCAGTTCACCCGAGCTACGAAAACCGATTGTCAGTGTTACTGTATTGTTTAGAATCGCATTGAGTAAAGTCTAACTACACTGAAGATTATAAATCAGGCAAAACTATTGTACATTTGAACCATAAGACGGAACATGTGCCACGAAACGCAATCAAACAACTCGGGTGGTGAGGAATGCTTGATTGTGAATTTCCCCTCAAACAAAAACTGTTTTCGTGGTCCGAAACAGTGTTATTGATATGCATTTCTTCACAAGCAGTGGACCCGATAACGTATGCACTCTATATGGTCAATAATTGGTTCACTTATGAGCATCGAGAACGGAAAGACTGAAATCTACGATGAGACTGTTGCGTTCCACCCCTTTTCGAAATATCGTTTGACAAATTGAGTTGTAATATAAATTGATTTAGAACAAGCACGACGTGAGGGAAAGCAAAATCCAGCTGACCAGTTGCCGCAGTATCCTGTCACAGGTCTATTCTCAAACATACGTGATTCGCGTGTCCTACATGAAATCAGAAATGCACCAAAATCTGCATCTGCTCAGCAGTGAATTGTACCAATCGTATGTTCCCTTGGAATTGAAGCATATCTGATTTTAATCGAATCTTTATTCTAACCACATCCGATGATCCTACAGACGGCAAATCTTCCGGAGATGTGACTGCTGGTAAGTGCATGACTGCGGGACGAAATTTAATCAGGAATTTTAATGATTCATCCGTGAAATTGGTGTTATCCTCATATTCTAAATATACAGACCAGCTCGGTTTGATGAATATGACTACTGCAAATAAGCGCCCAATCGACCTATCCCCAGTAAGGCACCCTATATAAACACATAAATCCGGGACAGGATGATTGATTTGTAAGTTGACTGTGCACAGCTAACTGGTAACCTCCTATTCACGGCCGGTTTACACCAAATACATTGCCTGACTATATGGTCAGCCTACTGTCACAGTTCAGGCCATAATTATTTCCCTTCAATTAGTCGTACTACATGGTGCAGATACACGAGTATTACACAATTGTACGTAACCAATAACAAAATTCTATTTCGTTAGTAATAAATGAATAACAGTACAGGTGTTGATCAGACTCGTGCAACATGACTCTCATTTTTGAAATACACTTCAGTTTCCAATATCATACTTGAATATGGATAAATAAACTTATATCTTCTTAGTTGCCGTCTACCACCGTCTTAATGTGTGTGACCATGAGTGTCGCGATAACATATCTGGTGGTTCGAATGTTACAGCTCAGATTTGGAAGATTTTTAAAGCGAAACAGAAAGGCAATTCCTTCCTTCTAATGAAGGGCTGCTGGTCAATACACACGTATTCTAAATAGTTTATCTGTTTTCAGTCTGCGCATGGTAAATAAGCCAACTAATAAAAAATTTCTAACTTGAATAAATTGATAAATTATTTGACTACAGACTACTCACTCATTATTTCTAATACTGAAAGAACTCAAATGTATTTCGGAAAACGAAGTTGACCTTGAGGTGTGCAGTTCGTTGAATAAGCGTATTGTAGTCACTATGTCCCAACCGCATGAAACAACCAAGACATTTTAGCACATAGTTGAAGCTGAGAGGCAACTTATCTGAGGAGCACAGGAATCGGGTGACCCAGTTCTTGACTTACGGAAGTGCTTTAATGTGAATTTGCAATACCTGCATCCAGTCTATGGGTTATTTTGATGAGTAAACTCTGTTTGTGTTTTTGAATGTGGCTACGCAAATTTTACAACGGATGCACTAGCATCCATTGTCAAAATCGAGAAACGGTACATTTTGATGGCATTTGAACAATAGAAACAAAGGCATACGTGGATAATATAGCAGAGATGTTTCATCTAATGCTGGGCTACATCATGGACAATTCCGAGAATGAGGCTCGAAACACTAAGCGCTGCCTGGAAGAAATGTGATCACATTCAAAGTGTTGCATGAGTTTGTTCACTACCGGTAGATACGAGCTATAGGATACTGATCATGTTCTCTCAAATACGTCTGTGTTTTCTGTCAGGTAACTTGAAGTCGTGCTCACCCGTAGACTGGAAAGGTAAGTAATTGGTCACTAGGTTGGATTTCCTCCTTCTTGTATGTGACTCCGATTTAACGTGCGTCAGTTCTGATACCGATGATGATCCGTGATAACGTTCTACACAATCCCAAAATCGTATGCACACACACACAGCGAGAAACAATTACATCTCTGCTTGTCAAACTCTGGCCAAGCCCACACTTCCAGCTCAGTAGTCGTTCGTCGCGGATTATTTTGATCATGTGGCTTAATAGGCTGTGATCACACAGGCACACGAATATACGCACGCACAGACACAAATGTGTACGAAGCCTGTCTGCTTGGTTCCCACTGGTAGAAAGGACATTTGTTTGTTGCGGCGTTCTGCGCGTTTATGTAAACGGGGTTTCCTCAATGTACACCTAACCCTAATAAACATTCACCCAGGTTTGGGAGCCCCTTTTTTCTCACATTGATTGTGGAATCATTTTCCTGACTGTTATTTCGGGTCAAATAACTGAGATGTTTCGACTTATATTCTTCGGGTTCCTTCACCGATTCAATCTCTCCGATTCTGTAGACTTGAATGGACCCACAGCAGGTGACAGTTCGAAAAATGCAAACAGTGGTATGTCACCCGGTATGACTTCACTTTTGGTCAGAAATTGTTACAATTTATATACAAACCTAAGAAAGACTCTGAAAGATGTGAAATTCATTGCGAACCATAGTGACCCCCATGGATGCGAGAACTCTCAACTTACACCTGTAACCAACTCCCAGATGTATTCACTGCTATGCTAACCAGAAAGAATTTCATGCAAGAGAAGATCGATTACTGTAGAAAGTTGGTTGCATGCCAAAGCTGTTCTCAGCTAGATCAAATATCAACATTTGGCATTCCATTTGTTACTATTATATTTAAAATAGGAATGTTCTTTATTTTAACTTAGACCAATAATTTGCCACTCAATGTCTTTCGATTGCATAAAAACACGTTTTGATTTATCTTCTAGAAAATTGTCGGCAACTCAAAATTTCACGAACCAGAAAACGTCTCTTCCTGATATCAATTTAATGATTGCACATTAAGTTTTTCTAGCGATATTGCTTCACAATCTACCGCACTGTTATCAATATTGATAAAGTCCGGACAGGTGGTCAGGTACACAAAGCCCACTCTGTCGTTACTACTACCATAAACCACCTCAATGGTGAAAACGGATTATTGTACGGAAGAACAAATCCACCTGACTCTTATTCTCGATAAGTAGTTAGTAGACTAATGTGCAATGTCACTTAGGGTCAAATAAAAAAGAGTTGTTTATCATTTCCGTAATCTCGTCGACGGATCGCTACTGCAAATTGCCTGCTATCGCAGGGGAGGAGAGGAATTTGGAACGTGGAGGCCACCACGGGAGCAGGTTCGTCAGATAAATCTAAAAAATCCTTGACGAAACAGCACTGTGTAGTCGCACAAATTTTTGCAATCCCAAATAACTATAAAAATAAAGGTTTCCAGATTACGATAACGGTAAACTGAAAATTCTCAAATTTCCAAAACGCCTGGAAAATATTTCAAAAATTCCAAAGATATCGAACGGCTTCATCAAAATTTGATAATTTCTAGAATGAACTGAGCAGTTGTGTGCGCGATCACGATGAAATTTTTGTTTTCAACACATCCTGTGATCATGATATTTCTCCGTGTTCTGATGATATTCTATTTGCGTTTGGAATGGAATCGCGATTACGATGCTGCATTCAGCTCGATCAAACGTAGCGAAACGAGGCGGGGTTGTAGTCATAGATATGCATATTGCCCAGATTCATATCTATTAAGATTTCAAATCGGATGACCGCAGTACGATTCAGCCAGTGATCGACCAATTGAGAATTGTCAAGGATGCGATCTGATCAGTGCCTTTGCCGTTTTTTATGCTTGATTTATCCCATATATTTGAATGTCGAAAGTTAATCATGAAATACACGCTGATTGTTGTCGAAAGTTTTGTTCTACCTCCACGATGTTGTTGTTGTTGTTGTCGTTGGGGGTTAAACAAGAGTCTCTCTTTCTACTCGTCGATCAAGGCGGAACAAAGCAATAACAACCTCGAAATCAGCCTCCGGTGTCAGCACTAACAAACGGATTGGTAATTGCCATCTCCACACCATAAGCACCGTTTCGTCGTCCTCTTAAAACCTTCCCTTTATTAATTATTTGTTAACCGTATCACTCGCTGGTTATATTGAACACTTCCGGGCTGTCCCATCACGTATAATCGATTTTGGCGAATCTATCCGCGCACAAGCTCATGTACCATCAAATTTTCAGTTAACCCCGTTCATCATTGAGTGATCCTTGATTGATCCCTATCGTCTCTCGGACCACGTACACTTATGCGCTCCATCACCACATCCATCATCTCTGATACATAATTGGTAGTACATACATAGTACATACCAGTACATAATTACCATCCGTTTATTTTGAAACGGTGTTCAGTCCCACTTCACCGTTACTATCGCTTACTCATTTATTCACAATAAAAACCTACTTCATTGTTTCACTTCATAGTGTCAGTGAAGCAGAACTCGTGTTCTCCGACAGATTTGAAGGGTGAGCTTTTTCCTCAGTAATACTGATTTTTGGCTTCTGGGTACTATCACAACACCTTGTCAGTATACATACTTCAACAAAAATCATAAATTTGCTTAATTAGATTGAATTGTCATGTCAGTGTTCCATATCACTCGAAAAAATGTTTTTTTTCATTTAGACTACTCACTTTCATTCAATAAATAATGATACCATTTTCAGGCAGAGAGAGAGAGAATCGGTCAATCAAAGGGCGGACACACAACACAAATAAGAACTGTCTGGTAGTGGTGGTGGTGCTATTCGAACACGGGTCTTCCGAGATGATAATTGGTTGACCTTTTCACCGGGCTACCACGCCCCGATGACCATAAAATAGGTTCATAAGCAGTAATCGTCATTGTGACTACTTGTGTTTTGCTTCATTCTTAACTAAAGTGTCATCACGTTCAATTTAAACACCATTCGTGCAGAATTAAATGAATCAGCAGACAGAGGACAATTGAGGCATGCACATAGTGGTACGTTAGTTGATTGTCGCTCATATTTTGTGAGCAATTTATATGGTTTTATTGTTTGCTTAGTAAAGTAGTTACATACGTTTAGTCCGTTTATTTATTTTCCTAAATCTTTCAAATTTACCCGGTTGCAATGGAGAACATGTTTAAATTATGCGCAGTGCTGCCGAAAAATTGATCGTTCTTTAGGACATTATCAGAGGCTAATACACGTTAAATAATATATCTCTTCAGTGTGCACATGGGTTCCATTTTTGTTCAAATTTCCTAATCAGCTTCTACACAATGGGGTCGCTTGTGGTGCCCTGTAAAATACGACTAACCGTGAAGTCGAAGTGTCATATATCAGCACTTTGATAGCGTGATCTGTAAATCTCTCCCTTCTTTTTTGCGCTCCATCACAACACGACATGTCTGTTAGATGTTTAATCAAGCATTTGATCTAATCATCAATCGCTCAGGATTGCATGTCCCTTGACTCTCTAAACGCGTTTCAAAGTTACGGTTTTTATGCTCCTCCGAAAACGGATATCAACATCATTTTATATGTTTCGCCGATAGAGATTTATCTGTGGGTAACGTCTGTGTGCCTTTGGTTTTCATCTTAGGCCCAGTAAAACCAGGCCTGTGGTGAAGAATATCTAATCATTTTCCAACCGATTCGAGTTTTCCTTTGCTGTTTGTTATGTCCTAAAATTGTGAGTTGAAATCGCTTATAGAAAATATGTTTGGTTGCTATTTTGCGTTTTTGCAAAATGTTCACTGCTGATTTTTGAAAAAAAAATGTGTTCAGGTCTAACCTAAATGCATTGTTAATAGGTATAAGAGTTCGATCTTGAGCATACCGGTGGAGAACGAACACTCATTATTTTGTCCCCTCACTTTAAAATAAAACTTTGAAACTGCAGTAAACGGTCGATGGCCTAAACGCTGAGCGTGTTTTATAAATAGTGAACTATTACGCACACACATTCTTGATTCTTGTTTGGCGTTACACTCACGTTTTCTCATTTTTGTGCTTTGTACAACGCGTTGAGTAACCCTCTGATATAAAAGCTCGTTTGCTTACACAATTTCGTTCCAAATACAGCTCGCCAAATGCCGGTGGGACCTGTGTTTCATGACAGTGAGTTTAACTATTAAAGTTAAGCAAAGGAACATACATCAAGCAAAGCAAACTTTAGCCAACCCCAGAAGCGAATTCCAAACGCGGTCATGCACATTCTGCTGAAGTTCAATTATTACTCGTCGATGTTCCTAACGTAGTCCGTCGATTATTCTGAAGCATGATCCAACAAGTGGAGAAGTCAATCGAACACGCTCGTATATGGAAGATATTCAGCTCAAAAATCAGTGTCAATGAGCACCGGATCAATCTATCCAATTAGATACCCATTGAAAATTCGCATATTGGTTTGGATTTAGGAAACATCACTCATAGTCCGTAAATATGCTACGAACGTGAAACAATTTGATGCATTCATTGTAAAGTTTACGGAAGTGAATTGTTGCTTTAAAGTATGTTAAATATCTTTAAAGTGATCAAATAATCAATTCTGTTTGAAAGTGATAGAGTTGCAGAATATTTGACGGATATAAGCAAACATCATCAAATACATCAAATTACTCCATTTTTTTGACCAGTTTTTACGTCATTCAAATGTTCAAGAGAAATATGTTTTCCTTAAGGAGATGGAATAACTAAAACAAAATTCATTTCACATTATTTGTCATATCCCGACTTATTTGTTTTGTTCAAGTATATTTCGGAAGCGACATCATGAGGAGAGTTTGAGCAAATGCCGATTGACCGAATCACGTGATCAAAGGCCATTCTTCCATTAGATGCCTCAACCCCCCCCCCAACCCCTCCTTCGACACCCACATCCGCCTCACCAAATCACTCAATAGCATTACACCAGCACCAACCCCACCCTTACTCAAGGACACCAATCGTACAAACAGCTTTCATCTATCGCTGGAAATCTGTTGATAGCAAATCGTGTATTTGACCCGACACGCCAATTTAAAATCATTTATGCTAATAACAGCTCTCGGGCTTCTTAGATTCACGGAGTAGATTGGCTGTGTGCGCGAAAAAATAACTGTAAATCACACTGAAGATATTAGGAGTGTGATGGTTCGCACCTGTCATATTCTTGTGTAACCTGATGTAGGATAGAAACTGTGGTGTTCTGCAGCATTGCATACTAGTTGAGGTGCAGCGAAGTCTGCCTTTGCATAAATTGTGCAACCTAGTTTCAAAAATTGTTATTGGCTATCACGTTCGGGCACATTTGATTGCGTAATATCAGAAAACCATCCAGGTGAATCTTAGGTGAACGCAGTATACTGGGAACATTTTGGGAATCTATGAAGAAAAAAGCAAGAAACAGACATGAACATTTCACCCTTTGGTGTTGAAAACGAAAAGTATCCGTTTTTGCGTGACCCGAACATTGTTCGGCAGAGGAGAAAATTGTTCTCGACGGGGTTGCTGATCGGGTGAGTGACAAATGTATGCCATCTGCTCGTTACTCAAGGTAACATAGTGGCGTCAAACTTGGATTAACCCATTCAACTGTTCAGAGGTACCAGGCACTCCCTCTCTCTTGTTTGGAGTCCTGACAGGGACACAAACCGTACGCACTGCTGACGAGTGCCAAACAAGACGAAACAGCTATTTAGTGGTCTTTGTCGGTTATCACAAACAGTTCCATCCCAGTAAAGCTTATTCTATGGCTACCACAAATTTAGCGAACAATCGGTGTGTTGTTTTGAACCGTGTCCTTCATTAGTCATTACTGAACCGCCGAGTGTACTGAGTAATTCCCCAATGCGATTTGCAGAAATTAAAAAAAAACATTAACCGTGATCGTTGTGTTTCCTCCTCCCGTTGTTCGATCACCGTCAACTTGTAAACAGAGTTCAGAAGCATATCCTATTCGGACTGCTTAGAAGATACTGCTGATGACGATACGCCAACTGGTTCACGTGTGCGCACGTGACGTGTGTTAAAAATTCGGAACAGCTGATTAAGCACACTCTTCCAATGACTGTTGTAGTGAATTGAAAGGCAAGCAAAATATTGTTTCGTAAAGACCGCTGTGAAACGAACTGTTACCCAGGAGCAAATGATCAGCACAACTTATCTTTTGAGCCGCGACGAAATCACATCGGACAGTAACTTGAACGTTTTAGGTAAGAGGGCAAATGTGTGTCGTAAATATTCATTTTATATGGCAAATTTTTGTAAAAGGTTGCAGGAATAAAGTCTGGTTTTAGCCCGGGGAAAAACATTAATTATCGAAAAGGATTCATGAGATACAATGAAACGTTTACCGTGTGCAGAGCAAACAAAGCAAGAACCGAACCCTTGGTAGTAGTGCATAGGTATTTTCATATGTTTGGGTCTCGTTAGCACGGCAAATCCAAAAGAACCGCGAACCCGGTACCTCACAGGTAAAAGCAGAGAACATTACCTTCTCAATCAGCCGATGAAACCCATTTTGATCAAAACAACTGTCCAGTATTGTCGAACGTTTCATTCGATACTTCACTGACTCCGTATACGAGGAAATTCACCATACGATCTAACCGAATGCTCCACTACTCACGTGGGAAATAAAAATTACTGTGTAACCAGAATGAAAGTACTTATGAACTAAATCATTATTGTTATTCTTATATTATACAGTTCATTACTCTATTTAGTATCATTATACAATCAACGTGCGGGACTATTTTCCGGCCACAAGAATTAGAAACATCTGGAACTTGTCGGGCAATTAGTCAAGGAGATTTGAAATAGCAAACAATGTAATGCATTTTAACTAATTTCTCCCCAGTGTATCTGCAGAATTTAACTTCTTCCGCTTCATCACCTTCGCAACTGATATAATCATCAATCGTGGTCATTATTCACAAAATTTGTAACTTAATTAATTCGCAACGTAACGCAATGCTAGTTTGAAATTACTCTCATACCAACAAGGAATGAATGTTTCTCTCCAACTACTCCTACTTGCATCATCAGCTAAATCATCGTCACTATCCGAGTCATCATCATCATCATTCACATTTTATCGCTTTTCCCGTGGCCACCGCCAATTGATTTGTCCGATTCCATTTCTCTCTCATGTATGCTTCATCTGAGGTATCGATGACTTAACACCAACATCTATGTTTATTTTCGAATAATTGCATAACATAAATATATTTTACATCCACGATTATCGTTTCAATTTTGATTCAAAAAGCCATTAGTATCACCTTACATTCATTCCTAAATCATATTAGCCAAGCCTATAGCACCAACATACGTTGATTTGATGATGACTTCACATAGATTATCTCAATTGAAACCGTCCTAACCGTAACTACGTTATTGCATCAACGTATCAAAATAACCCTATACACGAGAATTCCAAGGGTCATACTCATCGACAGAAACTAAAATATTTGTAGCTAATTACTCTTCACTGTGGTTTACACAATGCAGTAGACCATTGCATTAGCACATCTTTAATGTGGAATCAACTTGTTTGGAGACCACCGTCAACCGTCAAGTTAATGTATATGAGGCAATTGCCTCACACGGCCCAGTTCACCGATAAGAACATTCGGCTCACTTCGGAGAAGGAAAACATCGACTGTGTTCCCAAGAAGGAACTATTCATACAGATCCCATTTAAAGGGGACTCACACACCCAGAGCCTAATACAATCACTGAAAGTGGCTGTAAATTCCGCCTTCCCCGCAGCAAAACTTAGACCAGTGTTCTCTACATCGCCGGTGATGCGAATGCAGGTGAAAGACAAACTGCCGAAACTGACCTCAGCGATGATAATCTACTCTTTTAAGTGCATCTGCGGCGCATGTTACATAGGTCGTACGGTAAGGCGTTTGTCTCAAAGTGTTAAGGAGTACCACCCGCGATGGTTGAGTCAGGGAAAAACCGGCTGTATCTCAAGCGTGATTGTGGGGCATCTGGTTGACACCGGGCACAAGATCGATCGGGAGAAAGCTTTTGATGTGGTTTATCGCATCCCAATCAATCGCTCGAGGGCGCCTCGAATTTGGACACTAGCTATGGCCGAGGCGATCGCCATTCGCTTACTAGGCCCTGACCTGTGTGCCCAAAAGTGATTGGTGCAGGCGCTCCAGTTGCTTTGGCCGTGTGTGAAAACCAAGACAGGACAGGGTGTGTCACTTGACCCAAGTGGGGAAAGGTCAGATCAACTAACACGCTAAACTTCCCTACACAAATACGCACGCACACACACGCATACACTCCCATTACTCTCTACCTCCGAATATTGACCTTAAAATGAGCCAATGACTATCATTATGTGAGAATATTTTCCACTATATGATATGTAAGAGTCTGACTAGGAATATCCGAAAACAATTCTTCGCTCACAGACAAGTTATATTATTCCACTTTCTCAGACTGAAAGTATATAATAGAGAAACCAGTTTTCTATACAGGAACCCCGCGGCTTACTCAGCAGCTGTTACCATGATCCTAATCCACAGATTGTCTCTGAGACTAAACATTGCACAATGGGAGTTTAGTCCACTGCACCCGCTGTACCTGCTTTTTAATGAATTCCATCGAATTGCTATGTTTTCGTGCAAATTCTGATTGGAATACATTCTAACACGTAGCTTATTGTTCATCAGCAGAACCGGGAGCAATTTTAGAATTCTGATTGCGTGAAAACAATTCATTGGATAACAAAATGCAATGGTAATGTTGCCATAAACTGTTCAGCACGTTTTGCACACTATAGATTCAGCTTATATCCTCGGAGGTGCTGGAACCACAATGCACAGTGTTTCCTTCCACGGTACCGAACCAGTAATACACGGAGCAAAACAAACGAGATTAGGAGAGTAAACGTTTTGAACACGTTCCACCTCAACCATTAATTATATCACTGTCAATGCCCAGCTTCGTCAGACAGATCTCAGTCGGTCCCCAGCGGAGGCAAGTTCAATCGTTACACAATGATCCCATGGATATAATTGTTTTTTTTTGCAATTTAGTGACAAAATTCTTCGAGGCTATGCACTTGGGCAAAGAGCTTCCAGTTCCCATGTGTATATGATCGAAAT
>UZAN01043220.1:15436-38515 GCA_900618425.1 Echinostoma caproni
TCCCAGCCCCTTAGCCCTCATTTCGCACATACCTGAACCCCGATTTCACTGGTTTTTTTTTGAATTTTGAATTTCACGGCGAATTACTCCTTTGGTATTCAAGTGGTCCTTGTTGCTCGAAAACGGAAAGTATGATGCGCAACACTGTTCCCGAAGTTGACGTATTTTGTTATCGGACCAAATAATGTGAATACTATCAAAAGTGACTAGTTGCTTTGATGAAAGATTCACAAACAAACATTCCTACGTGCGATTCCACTCGCTTGTCATAATTCCTTGTAGAAACTCACAGACACACATACATACTCCCTCTCAACCTCCTTTATTTGTCTATATCTGCTCCTTGAACATTTCACTTGTGAACTTATTTGAGTTTGAGGTGCTATATTGATGAAGCGCTTCCAGAATCTCTCAATAAGTTTGAAGACTCGCTGTTCTGTGTGAATCTCTCAAAAGTCTGTATGTAGAAAGTTTGTGTTGTTGCTCGACGATCGTAAACAAATAGTATACCCAGCCCATGTCGTGAGAGATTACAATGTCACAATACTCACCAAGATACAGTTTACAGAAAACCTGTCAAAACAGCAGACTTAAGACCAGATTGATAGTCCTATACACTAGATAAATTGCGTAGCTCATACTACTGACACCTGAACTTCTCAAAGAGCAGCTAGAAAGTCGGAAACGAATTGTTTGTTGTTCGCACATTATACTAGGTGCTTCGTTGTTTTTGTTCAGTTCAAGCAAGCTTATGCATACCTCGATTTGGTTCTACCCTATTTCGCAAACGATAGTCAGAATTTTACGTTCTAATGTTCAGTTTAACCATCAGAATGCGTGATTATGTGTCCGCTATCTATTATACAAAATATTCTTATGCCTGCTGACCGGTGCTTCATATTTGTTCACCTCTGTGACTTTCGTAATAAAGCTCACGTACAACCGATATTTTACGACAGTGAGTGCAACCGAATATGTTCCCCACGAAGTTCAACTTCTCCTGCACTGTCTCCTCCCATTCCTCACCCCACAAATTTTAACCATCAGTTTAGACCAATCATATCACCTCACTTGTTTCGGTTGTTTTTCGGCGACGGGTTGAGCAACACCTCCATCAGCCACTTGTAGTTAGATATTGTTGGTAAAATAGTTGTCCCGAGAAAAATGTGTATAGACAGTTCGTGTTATTGGGAACAAATATTTAACATGCTCAACTATGTGACACGGATGGGATCGGAAGCCAATAAGGGATCAGGTATACGGAAATCCGTGGTTGGATTTCGCAGGACTAGCGTTTCCCACCGTTCAACCTTGTACTTCACTATTCGGAGACACAGGGGAAGTTTAAAGTAAATCCAAGACAGGGAAGTCTATGCTAACGTTTCTTATTGAATCAGCAGATAACGAATGTGTTTTGTTTTCAGATTACAGCGTGCTAATCACAGTGGTTTTCGCTCAAACCGTGTGAGCGCTGGAAAGTGATTGCACCGCACAAAGTCTGTACTCAACAGTTATTGCCATTCGATGGCGAATAGGACTTGGTCAGGAATGTAAAGACATCAAAGTGCGATCGAATCCCAAAAGGGTTTTGTCCAACTAATGAATAAACAAAGTGGATGATAGGGCATCCGTTTATTATTTGTTCCCGAAAGATTGTATCTGGTACACTTAAGAAGTGTGATCCACATACGTAACACAATCTCTTGATCTAATTCTGATTATCATAAAGGATAGTCTGAGTATTTTAAGTTACGGGAGTTAATGTGCTATCATTCTATAAATGACGCAACATAATAGAAGAATCCACTGATGTATTGATTTCTTTGCTGTTTTATTTAACCCTGACCACGAGTTAAGTGGAGCGGAATCTCGACAGGAGATGAGTTATAGCATTCTTCTGTGTCGTCCAATTACTATATAATTACAGAACTTAGACGAATATCGTATGAGCAATGCATACGACCCGTCCTTCACGGTAAGTCATTTGATCCCGGCTTACACTGAGAAGTATAGCAAACACAGAAATCAGAAATTACAACAAGGTATTGCACAAAGTGACTTCGGGAACTCGGGCTCGGATGTATTGTGCTTCTGTGACAGATAATTCATTATTGAAACGGAGAGCAATCATCCGGACAGGTGTTAAAACAAGCGAGTTATTCGGACATAACTTCCTTGTGAACCAGAATGAAGAAAACAGTGAAAATGATGCATGTGTTTGTGTGCTTGCTTGCGTTTATGAACCAAGTGAGTCAGTTTCAGGAAAGTACGATCGAACCGATCAAACCAAAACACAATTAAGACACATTGAACACACTTTAATTGCGTAACACTAATAGAATATAATCTGAAATGAGAGCAAGATGAATTACTCTAATCTGGTGGTCAGAAACCTATTGCGAAGCCACATGGAACTCTGACGTTATTAGTGTGTTTTATTTTATGCAGCATACTCAAAAGCACTTCTCGTTTGGTCCTTGCATTTGAGGACTCGGTGACAGTAACCTTGTGGGCCATCCACTGTCGTTGATTGTATCAGGTGAATCAGATCTACTATCACCTCACGAGAGTTGAACACGGATTGGGTCGAAACGAACATCGTATATTTTTCCGAAGCAATACCCGTGAAAGCTCTCATAGAGGCTGTTCCTTTCCTGGTGACCTCTCAACCACAACCATCCACGTAGCACATGCATTTGTTCTCCAACAGGCAACCCATGTCGAATATATGTATGCTCACATAATATCTTACTGGTTGGCACAAAGTGTTTCGCGTTCCAGAAAGGTTACAGTGTTTGTTCAAGGGTACAGAGTTGGAAGCCTTGTGGTAGATTCATCAAACCGGGATTTCGCATCGAGTATCACAGTATCCAGTGAGGACAACATAGTCCAGTCAATGATGTGACGATCACATAAAACAGTCGGCTGGCTCTCTGTAACCGTAATGTATTGCGCGGTTATAACCCTCATACCATTTCCTATTGGAATCCGGCACAAATTAAACATGAAAGGATTAGAGAAATAAGTACAACGACCAAATTTCATCCGTGAAGGAATCGTGTGTCAGACCTTTGTCCGTCCTACTTCACCTATCACGAAGTCCAAGTGCATTGAAAAAGTGTCTCAACCATTATCGATTGGAGCACGGATTCAAAATAAACGTGCCCGAGGAACCCTAAATTCATGACCGCATCCGATGTTCTACCTAACTAAGGACCCAGTTTATAATCACTGGCGATTAGAACAAGTGCTAATCACAACGTTTAAGCAAACGGTCTTGGAGGAGGTACTACTCCTCGAGTTGCTGCATGTTTCGAAGGGAGTGTACGTTATTTCAAGCGATATCGCAAGGATTTAACAAAGCGTGACATAGAGACGAGTTTTCTACGCATCTCTATTTTAAAACCATGGATATGCAGTGAAGAACTGGAAGGACGTATCACTTTACAGAAGTTTATGCCATAGTAGGATGTGTAAGGTCAAATATTATTTCTTCAACTGATCTGGTGATTGCTGATTACACTAAAATATTTTCTTTTTGACAAAATTCAGTTTCGTTAATTTTATCACTTATATTAAACTTTTAGGTATTTACAACATTTCATCTTTTGTCTACTTCGATCTACGTGTCTGTACCGGATTGACGTCCGATGATAGAGTAACTTGCAGATATTGAACCCCCGAGTTCGCGTCCGAAAACAAGACTGGGAAATCTACGTGTACTGCGTAATGGATCATAAATAAATGGAAATAAAACGGCATACTTCAAATTAGTGGCAACCCGGTCTGGGTAAAACAATC
The DNA here is from genome assembly GCA_900618425.1 of Echinostoma caproni. Lineage (NCBI taxonomy): Eukaryota > Metazoa > Platyhelminthes > Trematoda > Plagiorchiida > Echinostomatidae > Echinostoma > Echinostoma caproni. The sequence goes on from UZAN01043220.1 coordinate 19,238, forward strand.
GGTTCGACACGACAAGGATCAACGTGCCAGGAAAACACTCTCTTGGAAATCGGAAGATGAATGCGATGTGGATATAGAGACAGTGCTATTTAAAGAGCGGTGAGGACCAATCACAAGGATCGGACAGAGAAGTGACACCAAACTTAGGGGGTACGGGGGGGGGGGCGACAGACGGCAACCGTAATCACGGTGTAATTGAGAGAATGGACAACGAACACGAAGAGGGTGTCTGGGACGGTTGAACACACAAGGCGGGCGGTAGCATACGCTAAGAAATAACTGAATTGCGAGAAAGAATGAACAGTGACAACAGTGAAGACGGTAGGAGAATCATAATGAGTGGAGGTTGAACAGGTGACCATAATAACACGTCGGGTCAAGGTAATTGATACCGATAATGGATTATGATAATAGGACAACAATTGCGACACTCATCACGAAACCGTTTCCGAGTGGGGTGGAGATAAAAGATTACAGTATGAGTTGGATAAAGAAGGGATCACGACGAATAATATCATATAGTTTCCATATGAATTGGAGATAATAGATTGCGATAACAGGCTGAACGAAGAACGGGTTACGATAATTAACACGAAAGTTGCTATGTGGAGCAGTTAGGTAATCCTTTGGAGAAATACGTATAATTGCAACTGAATGGACATGGACGGGGAACGCCGCAAGTTCCGATCCGGCGGGCAAAGGTCATCAAACTGGGAGTTGGTTAAGACCGCACATGAATTGCTGGGTTTTTGACAGAGTACAGGTCGGTCCGGTGTATGTAATTTTAATCATACAATAAAGCTTCTTTCAGTGCCTGACCTTGGTTGCCGAAATCAAAAATAATCTCAACATGAAAATCACAAACTTTATCAAGTATGAAAACACAATGTATTCTTATAGGACTGATTCCAGGATTATCCTAATTTATCTCCATAAACACATGTTATCTGGGTTATTTGTTATGAGGCATCATTCTATCCAATAGGTAGTCCACCATAGCACCTTTATTGAAAACCATAATGAAATTTTCTCACTACCAGGAGAACTTCCAATAAATAGGTATAATATTAGTCTATTTTTGTTAGCTAACTCACTGAATGCTAGAGATCTCAATTTAATTAAAGTTCACATTGAAATCAAGGTTTTGCTTTTGTGTACAGCTTCGAATATTCATATTGTTATCATCGTAATGAAGTCAGCAGCCCGCAAAACCAAAAGTTCACGTTATCTCAGTAAAGAAAGGACAGAAATAGAATAAAACGGGCAAGTAAGCTTGGATTTCCATATTAAACCTTCCCCAACGGTTCCACGTTATCCAAAGCACGGTTTACAAGATAATGCATGAAGAGACTTAAAAATGTCAACGGCAGGTCAATCGACTATTAGTGTACACTAACTTTACATCTTGATTATTATCAATAATAATTTAAATGTATCAATAAACTATGTCTTCGATCTCACACTTTATGTAGTAATCGTTATAGGCAGTGTTGTAAATGACTCATGCACTTCCTCCACCACATAGCTAATCGAGAAACAGTGGAACCCATGTTGTATGACGGTGAGTTTCGAAACACATGTAATCAACCATTTGTGCTTATGCAGTTCCTTCTACAGTGAGTAACTCATTGAAAAAAACATCAGCTTGTATGAGAAAACAATACAAAATTGACTGCTATAAATAGCTCTGTTGCATATATGTATTACATAATATGTAATGAAGAAAAACATGGTTTTCATATCATTGTAGTGAAGATACTTGTTTAAAATCGATAACTCACAATTGAAGAACGGATAGAGTTAAATGATGGATTATGCGCATTTTCGAATTGCACACATCAAAACAGAACAACACGGTTGGATCCGACCTTGACTTGCAGCTGTGCTGATCATGTAGATCAACAGACTGACTCCCCTACATACCATATTCTCGTTATTTTCCGGTTAAGCGTTTCCCAACACCACTGCAATGACCTGCGCGATGTGGTGGAATCAACAATAATAATCTGCTCCTTAGAATAAAATGTCTAATTTGATCAATGTTATCTGAAACGCCAAACCGGAAAACACCTTGCATCCTCGAGAAACTAATACAATTCTTCGTGATTTTATTCCGTGAATTTATCATGAGTCAGATTAACGGATTATTATCAATATTTGTTGTAATGCGTTCATGTCTGTGAGGAGTTTTCGAAAGCTCATCAATTTCACCATCAATGTTTTTTCTCCCACTCAAGCATTGAAACGGATTGTGGAAAACAAATGTCGCCGGTTTGCTTCAGTGGGTACGTATTGTATTGTATTGTATTGTGTATTCCACTGTATTGTGTATAACTTTTGCAAGCACTGGAGCTCGCATTTCAGTTAAAAAAATGTTCCCACAATATGATGGAAAGCAGGTTAGTGTAGCGCAGCCAATCGAAGGGTGCGCCTAGTTCGACAATTGGACCATACATTTTGGTTGCAACTGCACCGTAAACTTGGAAAACGATAGCACTGAGCAATTCTTTTGGGGCAGTAACACTGAGGCTAATAGCACAACACATTTTATCGTGCGGACAGGAAAGAGTTCTGTTCCCCAAATCGACCTTGAAGCGGAGCTCATCAAGTGTGGTCGTTGTTGGGCTGCATCGTCGATGGATGAAGGATGAGCATTGTAATCTGAGAGCCGTTTGAGTTCGCAGTCCAGTCACGTACAATCTGTATCTATAAAATTATGAACAGTTCTCGTGCAGTATACATTCAGTGAACGAACTTTGCCCAGGACTAGTATTCATCAAAAAACAAACAAACGGAAAGAATCCTTGTTTAAGGTTATCAAGAAAGGTTATTTACATCCAAACACCATCAAACAAGAAGTGGCAAGACTACTAAAAAATTGTGGATCGCATGTGTGATTCGTATTGGGTAGTCTAATGCCAATCGGTATAAATCCAAAATTCAACCGGGGAAGCTGATGCCAGATTTCTGACCCAGAAGACAAATTGTTTTTATGCGCTTTGTGAATGACTGCTCCCGGTAATAATGGGACTAAGTTGGAAACTAAAATAAATGTATACCGGAGCGTTGTGCGTTTGGACAACACTAGTACCCGCCCGGTTTTGGTTTACGGCAATGATCATTGTTTGGATGGTTTGTAAAGACGGCATGAAGAAACAGATTGTGGCATTAACACCAATTCTCAAAGGCTTTCATCACAATATGTATTCGTCAAGCATATTTTATGTTCATCAACTTGATGGAGAATTTTGAACTTTTCTTTTTCATCTTTACTTCCTTTTATTGCATACATAATGTTACAATTTTCAGGAAGGGGAGGCAGCCAATCAAACGGTTGCCAATACACCAATGGGGAAAGTCAGGCGATGGTGGTGGAATTCGAACACTTGTTCTCCGAGGTGGTAGTTTGGCGACGTTACCAAAGGGTCAAATTGTCCTTGAATACACAACTACCTATCAAGAGCTTTTAAGGTATGAGCTAAAGGTTGTTGTAAGCAAAGTCATACATGCCTAAAGTAAGCAGGTGGGAACGAAAGTCATGTTTTTAAGGTGGAGGTGAAGCAAAGCTTTTATGGAGACCGAATGGCTAAAATAAATATTAACAAATCCTTGAACAAATCGCTTCAAAACCAGGAGATGAAGGAACGATGTTTGCGGTGTATCAAGATGATGAACGGGATCCGTTTAGTGTTTCTTATGGTCTATTATGCGTCTGTAAATAACTGTGGATGCGTTGCCCATATTTGGTCATTTGAGTACTCAAGGAATAACATAGCTTTCAGCTGTCCAATCAGGTCTTTACAGGACACATTATGGCTCCGGACCATTCAGCTTCCAGATTATTGTGTTGTCGGTGGGTGCTCCCAAAACTGCGATATCTGAGTTTATTTATCAGGTTTTCTCAGTCGAACTGAAAAAGAGGATAAATAAAGGATGTTTTCTAGCCTCATCGATGGGAGGCATTAGTTTTCGGAAATATACCGGTTTTGAGTACATGTCTTGCCCTTTGGTGTCCCTTGTGGACGTCATTTGAAAGGCCCGAGTGCATAGTTTGGGGCTGCAGTTTGTCTGGTTCGTATTGACGATACGCTCTACCATCTAACCTCAGGGAACGTTTTCGGTCACACGCAGTCAGTGCCTCCTTTAAGTTATGCGCACGGGTACACTTGACCNCCCCCCCCCCCCGCGGGTAACCTGTTTCACAAAAGGTATAACCCTGTGTGAGAAGCAGTTGGCCCGAACCTCCAACCTAGCATAGTTCTGTTGGATCTTAAATTTAGGACCCCTCGTGTTTTGAGCACAAGAAGCCGTAAGCAAGTCATCTGCGTGGAGTACTGACAGCTCTCTGACTATTTTAAGGTTTATATTAGGTCACCTCGAAGTCTTGTACTTCCCAGGGAAAAGATATTTAAGTTCCTCAATCACTGTTCATAACTTTTTCTATTTTTGCCAGTTATCATTGGGCTAGCAAGTCGTTGCACCTTCTGTATATCCTTTCAATAGTAGGGACCTCATGCCTGAATACAGTAATCTCAGTGCGAACAAACTATTGCCTTGTAGATAGGTACAAAGATCTCTGCGTTTCTAGAGGTGAGGGTACACAAAACCTGAAGAGCTCAACACTGGCCTTATTGTCTGCCTTCAGGCAGTGTGTTTGGGGCTTGAAGCTCTTCGTGATAATAGCTCATAAGACCTTAACTACCTCTGTGTGCTGCAGTGGCAGCTGCCTGTCTCGGGCGGCATCGACTCTTGCGGTTAAAAGCTGGCACTTTTCGAGATTTAGTGGTAAGTCCCACTAGATCAAACAATGTCTCACCCCTTCTACATCGCACTCTAGATTTGTTTCGGCTACGTTCACATTGTCCGTGAACATCGAATGGGGATTTTGGAGGTCCCGTGTCAAGTCGTTGATGTAAAGTAGAAAGAGTGTTGGTCTTAGTATTAATCCTTGAGGCACTCCGCTTTTTATACTTGCAGGTTCGCCCAGAAAATCGCCAAATTTCACACATAACGTACGATGGCTGAGGAACTGTACGACCCAATTTCTTACTGCGCGCAGTAATCCTATATCATGTAGCTTGTGGTGTGGGAGCACATGGCTAACTGAACCGTTGACTTTGCGAAGTCGAGGTAGCAAACTTCGACCTGCTAACCTGAACCCAGCCCTTCTAGTAACCTCATCCAAAAAAGGTTTGCAGGTTAGTAAGGCATGATGTTCTCTCAGAGGACACATGCTGCGCTGGTGCCAACAGGTTTGTACAGAGCAGCAACCGTTGCTCCACGCCAGTCCTCTGGTCACATCTCCGTCCTCAGAGATTGTTCAAATAGGATAGTTACCGGATTTGCCAGAAGCCCTGCCATTGGCCGAACTATAGCAGGGTGTATTACATCCGGTTTTGCAGTCTTATGTAGATTAAGTGACGCTGACTACATCGCTCTTGTTGATTGTTATTTCACTATTTAAAAGGGTGCAGCGGGTTACGCAACATGCCTTTTCACTGGCTATCAGTACATACTCTTAAAGAAGGCTAAAAGAGTGCAAGCATTGTCTTGGTCCGATGTGGCCAGGCTACCTCTACTCATCTCCAAGGAGCCCAAACATCCTTTGATAAGTTTGTTGTCTTGCACGTCCTGTATACAGCGAGCAAAGAGATAGCTGACTAGTACGCGAAACGTAGTCAGTGAGTCACATCTCCAGTTGTATGCTCTCTGACGAGGTCATAAACAAAAATGGTCTGTTGTCGGGACTTTAATATGGGTCCTCAAGAATGAGACAAGTGCTTTCAGTATGAATGTAGTTGATCCTTTAAATCAGCTGATCACTCTCTTGAATTATTCATCATTTGATTCGCCTACACATTGCTCTGGTCTATCCTGATAATATATAGTTAGACACGAAAGGTTCTTGAATTGTAGACAAAAGTCAACAATATACGGCGGAGACCTCGATTCAGGGAAGATTTCAAACTCTCAGGATTATTATCACTTTATACCGTATATGGTTTTTGTTTATGGTACAATTTTAAGATGTGTGACATCTAAGTTTTCAATTACAATTGATGCGCCCCGATTTTATCACTCACACTCAGCTTCCCCAAAAACGGAACAATACATTCCCTATGGAGGTAAGTGTGATATAACGTAGTGCAGATAACCCAATTGTCTGTCAACAGGAGATAAATGCACTGAACGATTTGTAGTAATTTAAGCCATGAAAATATTATTACCGGAAAAACATAGTATTAGGAAGTGTGTTGTTTTCCCTTTCGATAGCATGAATCATTCTTTCTGAGCAATAGCCAGCATACCTCTGCCGAAAAGCACAATTAGGTACCGATTAGTCGTAATGCGCTGGTAAATTAATATATATATATATATAAAGGGAAGGGGGTTGGAGCTGAGTCAATAGGTTCAAGTAAGAAAACCAACCCTCCTGTCGATATGTCGGAGAATTGCAGGAGGAAAAAGCTAACATTTCCACCAGAAGAGGCAACACAGATGAGCGACAACTCGTTCAAAGTCCTCCCTGGAAATTGTGCGGTATTCTTACAGCAGCTTCAGGACACATACGTCAAGTTTGCAATCAAAATCCTTGTGCAAATGCGAATTCTAGAAAGTAATTGTTGACCTGTAAACATTCCGCACTCGCAATTTCTCCATTTTTCGAACAGAAAAGACCGTTTTCTTGTTTCGGATGGTCTATGTAACATGCACAAAATGGTGAACATTGAAACCACGTAACTTTACTGCACAGACGATGTAGCTGTCGATGATGAATGTTCGTTGAACCGGGAATCTTTTCCAGTGGATACCTGATTTGGATTCGTGTTAAATTAACTTTCATTCAACATCCATAAGTTTACATTCAGCGTATTAAGATACTGTGTAGATATGTGTTTCTTGAGATAAATACAAACAAATGTAGATTGTGTTTTTGACAAAAGTATGACCAGTGTTCATTGCAACCCATTGATAACAGTTTGAAGTTGATATGCGCTATAAACTGATGGCAACTTATCGATTGTAATTCTTATTTTATGGCAGGTAAACAAAATGCATGTCCTCCTACAAACTGGCGAGGTAAATAAGTTTCGATAATAAGTTTCCCCTCGATTTAATTGCATGGTAATGATTGTTGTACTGTACTACTTGATTCAACTTAAACGGTGTTTAGCTTGATGCAATCACCCATTGCGCTAGTCGATGTTCATAAAGTGTATGATCTTTCATTTCAAACTTCACCCACACAGTACTGATTCGATCTAAAGACGGACAGTGTTCGGGTATTGCAAGCGCTGGCGGTATGTGGACAATTATTTCATTTCCGAATTGCCTACCATTTGCGTACATTTTCAACTAACTATTTTGGTACTCAAGTCAACCACGTTGGCTTTAGATGCGTTACAGGTGTTTGCTAGATGCGTTATAACACTAGACAGCATTCGAACAACTATAAGACAACCCTGACCGCACTTGAAAGAAAACGTATGGACTTCTGGAAAATTTTTAATATCTTGTAAACTTGAATGTTTATACCGCAATCTCTTTAGCTAATAGTTGTCATACGATGAGTAAAGGGCAGATGGTGCCTTCTGTAAACATGTTCGATGTTTAATTTGTCTGGTTCCTTTGGGATGTCTGTCTGTTTGTCCTCTCCCATTTAGCCAATTTGCCAAATCTCAAATACTTTTATGAAATCATCTATTACCAATACACATTCCCACCTTCAGATTCGTCGGAAAAATCTCCACCCGGTTTACATGGAGGTATGCACAAGCATGGAAGAACGTATTGTGAGGAATTGAATGAACAGACTAATGTAGTAACCTCGAAAACCACTTCCTATATTTTTGTTGTACGCATTCATGATAGATTCTGAAAACCGAACCGGTCTGGTAAAACACAGGGAAAAAAATCATTCTATCCATTATCCGTGCGTATTAATAATTGATTTGGGCCAGTAGAGTTGGAATAGTATAGCACTGCATAAAGTCTAAAACAAATAGTCTTTGATCGTGTATGCATGAGAGGAATTTAAATGCGTATCGATCGAATACTCCTTATCGAACATTTGTTTCTCCCTTAGCTTTAACTGACGAAAGTAGAATACAATCATTTGCCAAATGCGTGTATCGCGGGATTTTGCTGTCTTTGAGAACTACTTATACTTCGTTCAAAATTAAACCCAATACAACAACCGTGCGATCACACTCCTATCAGCTTGATTTCCATAGAAGTTTGTTTGAGAGAAGAATAGGGTGATTGGGAATACCGATAAGTTTAACACCTACTGCCGAAATGTTAATACAGCTGCTCTGTTTTGAAGACTTCCTTGCAGTATTGGACAGTGGGGCAGGGAGCGGAATCAGCGCAGGGTGGGGGGGGGGCAGGGTTGACGGAGGAGGACAGGGACACCTACCAGGGGGCAGTGCGAGGCTAGTCACAAATTCGGTCTGGTTACACAAATCGGGCTTGTAACGTCGAATAGCAGCCGCTTCAACGAACCGTAATAGACGGCTACCTTTCTGGCGAATCAAGACACGAAAGGTGTCCCCAGGTTGGTCACATTCTTTACAATCCACTGTGTCGGGCGATTGAACTGGACGGAAGCTTGGAACCGTTAGACGGCCCCCTACCCTGGTAGAATGGCGGACTGCCCTGATAGGTGTCACTGTACTCCTCCCTCTGCCCCCACTGGGTAGTGATTCCGCCCCCTGCTCCAATGTCCGAGCGGCTCATCTAAGTGACCTTTGGCCTTCAAATTCTCCTCGTGCCTGTCCCTAAACCTGTCGCTCTTTTAAGCAAACGTGATCTGATGAGATTACCACGAAATAGTTGAATTCAACACACATCCTGTGATCATGATGCTTCTTCTTGCTCCTGTGAATTAAAGTTGCTTTTGTTTCCCGAAACCCTCTCCCGAGTCGAACTGTCAAATACGGAGGCTAAAATCAAACGTTAATAATGCACTTGAGCTCTGATTTTCGGAAGAGCATTTTTATGCATACCGGCTATTTTAGGCTCGATTACCCAAACGAGAGTCTAAGTGCTGGTACAGTGCTGGATGCCGATATTTCTGTTCTGGGTATTGTTTGTGCGAATGGCAATTGTGTGGTATTCTGCTCATAATGAATTGCTCCACTGACTCTGGCCCACTAAAAAAACTTTCCCCATTCGTATTGCTGTATTTACTAGGCAAACTGAAGTTATGCCCAACGGTACACTGGCAAGGTAACTAGTTGAACACTCTTTGTATGCTATGTTTTGTAATTTAATGCATGCTTGCATGTATTTATCACATGTTCCAAGATATTGAAGAATTTATGAATGCATATCAGTCACCACTATGGTTTATGTCCTGTTTGTACACTGCAATACTCTCAAAACCTGGATGGAATAATTGAACATGTGGCATCTTTTCAGGTTATGAATAAAATATGTCAGTAGAGAGAGCATATATTTGAAATTAATCGAGATATATCCCACGGTAGTTATGAGAATCTTTATTGATTTGAAATAATATTGCGGAACGTGCTATCTCAACGGTCTTGTCTTCCGGACAACGCGCATATAAACCCATGTTCTGAAACTTCCACTTAAGTAGACAGCAATCGGCACCACATAACCGTTGCTTCTCGTTGATCACGTTTCATGATTCCGCTGGGATTTCATGCTTGGTTGTCCCTTTTTGTTGTTTCTTACCACGTGAAACTGTTTTCCCCATGCAGTCCGGCACTAGTGCTTCACCGTCCCATTTCCTAAATCTATATTTCGCCTACCCTTATCAACACAGAGCTTAAGAGAACAAGAGACGACAGGTGTGTACGACCCACCAGCAAAGGTAACTCAAGCGTTTAAATAATCTTTACGCTTGTCGAGTATTCCACTCATGATTGTCCGAAATATCCACAAACCCTCGTCATTGTGATTCTAAGAAGATACAGATACCGGTCACATAAGTGTATATGACCCAATATCAGAAATACCAGTGAAATCAAGAACTTTTCAAAATGCACGTGGATAGTAATTCAGGTTATATAAGTGATTCATAACACATCCGTTTGGTGGGCCAATGTGTTGTTCACTTTTTGGTGAACGAGTTCCGAAGCAAATACTTGACTTGGAAAATACTTGAAGATTCACAGTCTTTCGACTACTTTCATGGTAATATCGAGGCAATTCAGACATGTGTCTCAATCAATCACAATAGATACGAAAATTGAACGGACGCTCGATAGGCTTGTGAGCAAGAGCGCAATTCCACAACGCATTGTGCGTGCACCGTAGAATCAAGGCCTGAATATTGATTTGTAGTGTACAATAATGAGAGAATTCAAGCGAGTCCAAATTTGTCACGTGACTGGGGTCGAAAACCACCGCGGTTACCTCCTGCTCACAGCTTTCGGCTCTATGAGACCGAGATAAATTTTAGAGATCTGAGGAACGATCCACGATTCGCTTGTCACCTTAGCGGCAAGATCAGGACTTATCATCTAAACTAGCTCCCGGGCACAAAGGGAAGATGCTATGCAGCGACCATCAAATGCGTAGTTTGTCATCGTTGTGCGAGAAAATAAGCATGCATTTCAAATGCCGTAGTGGGGTTGCGATCGTGTGGAACAATGTTATATAATCAAGGGGATTGAATATCCGAGAGGTTTCACTGTCTCAACAGTCGAAGTAGTTTAAAACTATTACAAATAACTTTGACAAACCGGAAAACACTTTGTAAAGTTTTGAAACATTGAGGTCCGTTATCTGTAGACAATCCAATAAAACCTTAAACTAAACATTCGTGTTCGGGGAATAGTTGGCCTGCCATCTATTACTACAGATGATATTGCTTCCTGAGTTCGGAGTGCTTTTTTATCCACAGGAATATATGAGGTTAGCTATACTTTGTCGTTGCGTTGAAGGTGTCACTATTACATGAGGCAACCACTAATCACACTATCGTTAGCCAACGACAACAACAACAATGATACTACCACTAATAATAATAATAATAATAGTAACATATGGTAATGTCCGGTCAGACTGCATCATAACCGCGGTCATTAGAAGGCCAACGAGGAACACGGTGACACTGATAAGTATGAAGCAAAAGGGAACGGCGCAATCAAACAAGCTTGCCGGAATGATTCAGGACGAAAACTGATTAGACATATCCCGTGTCAAACAGGTGATGACAGTTTTTGTTTTAATCAATTTACACGATGCCTGTTTCATGCTATCAAGCGTCTTGTCCAGTCTCGGAGGATCGTTTTTTAACAAGAGCGATATTTTTCTTCTAATCGAGGGCAAATCTTAGACAGTTTGCCCAAATTACACGAGGATCAAACTGATGACCAATATAAAGATTTTATTAAATACATATATATACCCTCGTAAGATGAACTACATTTAGTCGGCGGTATGATCCCATAGGTTTTGAATGCACAAAGTACAAAAATTATTTGCATTTCCAGGGCGCTGGGTGGCAAACACTGGGTTCCATCATTCTAACATGTGCAGAATTTGTGAACCAAGTTCTGTAAATTTGTGCGATTTCGAACCCGAGTGACGATGAATATTTCATTAAATTTCATTCAAATATAGGTGACGGGAAGCCATACCCACTCAACTGTTATGAGAGTAAGTTTGAACTAACGGACAAGTCTACTGTATAACCCACCCACGAGCGAGTATTGGCATGGTGCTATGGTTCAATTATTCGCATTCGTTCAACTTTGTCCAGAGCCCAGTAAAACGTTGTATCACAATGAAGGATTGTTGGTTGACCCATGTCTCTAAATGACTGACTGTAAATGACCACTTCTCAATCACCCCACTAAGTGTATAAAGCGAAAAACCTTGTTGAAAACAGAAACTTACTCAAACCAGTGGTTCACCTATTGTCCCGATTGAATGCAAATGCATGACACAAGTCAGCCTGGAATAATCCGAGTTCGAAAGATGGTAAATACCAAAATACAAAATAGAAAGTTAAGTGAATACTCTCAAAGTATAACTACAATTCTGAGCAATTTCAGACATCGGGAGATCGAACATGTAAGAATGGTTTACTCGAACAAATTGGGTATGCATAAAACCATGTACAGAAAACAAAAATATATTAACATATTAGGCAATTAATTAAAATACTCCTGAACACGCTTTCAGCGGGGTGGTGGTGGGGGCGTGGCCTTGTCAAGAATACCGAAGGAAAATCAGTCAACGCAGTTAACCTGTAATAAGGTATGTAGTTCACCAACCTTGTGGTACCATCAGCGAACAGTGTGACTAATTTGTTTGCTATAGATAGATAGATAGATGGAATGGATAATTTCACCTAAGACAACGTAAGTGAAATAAATAAATAAATACTTGACAAGTTACATGAAACTATTAATTTAAATCCGATGAATATCTTTACGATGACCGGCTGAGAGCAACGGACAGCTGTTTGGTCCTGTTTCGGACTCACTAGCAGAGTGTACTTTTTCGTCCCTGTCGGGACTCGAAATGCAAACTTTGGGATTTCAAACCCGTACCCGTGAGATATACGGTAGACAGTCATCACTTTGTGCGAATAGCTCAATAAATTGAGATGTTGTTAAATTTTTGGATTGGCACATTCCATCTTTGTACCGGCACCAGGCACTGTTCAGGATCCTTCTCGGTCATCATAAAGATTTCCATTGCACTTAGATCGATTTACGTCGTAGGGAATCAACGTTATCCCAAGGAGTGAAACCCACATCCAACATCCGCCACAGTATCTGGTGTCTGTGAAAAAAACCAGTGGGCTAAGCCAAACATTCATCATTTAAAAATGAGACGATTGACGTCACAAAATCATTCAAGTAGTGTAGTTTCGCAAATTGCCAATGGGGCTTCGTTACTCAACTTACAGTGGGGATACTGTAACATAGTATCGGTGGACGTCATGTGTCTTTTCGACTACCCCATAAAGACTGCTGTGCACGAGAAGGGAAAAACCATTGTTCTACACACCACTACATTTTCAATTTGTATAATACACGTGTCTGAAGTGTGAACCGTATGAAGCTGAATGATTGATTGATTAACGGGTATCTGAGTGCCTTCCGTACATTATTCAGCGTAGATCAGTAAATAAATCACCAGGATAGAAAATGCACCTGTTTTCGAGAATTATATACGAGAGTGATGAGCGCGTTTTTCTCCAACCAGTGCGCTTTCTGATATTTATCTGATACTCATCTGATCTCTCGAGAGAAATCATTGATCCAGATCGCTGTTTGATAATTCATTGGAACGAATACAAAACCACACATATTTTACCATCTTTTAAAGCACGACTCCTGCCTAGTGAACCGGAATGCCGAAGACGTGTTGTAGCGGGTACGTTTGTTTCATATCTCCCGGGTGCTTTCACTTTATGATTCTGCCTTGAACGCTGACACAGAAACTGGTAGAGAATTTTTGAAAGTGGTCTACAGTCACACTTCGCCCACAGTTTTAGGCGAGTGATTTCTTTTCGGTAATAGATAACCATACTGCTATATTTTCTTGTGAGGAACAAAACCAAATCTGCGGTTGCGATATATATATATATATAAATATATATATATATATATATATCCGTCTACATGTACTGGAAAGAGTTCTCCGGAAACGTCGCTCATCAGAAATCTACTCAGTCTTGAAACCCACCATTTGATTCTCGAAAAAGAATATAAATTCGCTCAAACGCCTCAGTCTTATTTTACTTATTTGCTTTTTTTCTCGCCCAAAGGAAAACAGACCGATTTGGAATTCCGCTTGTCCGCAAAAATGAGAACCCACCTTCTATACGACGTCATGTGAAGCGTATTTCATATTACTCTTTTTATGTTTCGGATATGCTCAAAAAGCTTTTTCTAACTTTCTTCTGCTCGTACCTGTTTATAGAAAACGAGAAACTATGGTTACCGGTACATTGGCAAGGTAAGTGATCGATTATCACTCACTTTAATGCACTCTAAACACATCCAATCTCTCAATTGCAGAATTGCATCCCTCAGTTGACGAGGAACGTCCAACTTGTCGAATTCATGGTATGTCCGTTACTAGATGTGGGTTTGAATCACAATTATTTCGCGCCATTTATCATGAAAGTTCAAACGATTTTAATGGCGAATTATTTTCCTGTTCTCAAGGAGAGCTCAATGTATGCCACTCAGACTAACTATATCATTGAAGCCTGTCCACCAACTGTGCCCCCGTCGTCTTTTCCACATGAAACTGAATCATTCTGTAATAAAATGTACTGGATTGGTCAAATCAATTCGTATACACGTTTGCCCACTCTTGCATTTCCGGATAGCCGTGAATTTTTTCCCCTTACTATGACAGTTGTCAGGTATGAATCAAACTAGCTGGACATCCGAACTCTGTTGACATTTATCTTGTTTGTCTCCAGTATGTTTGTTTTTCTACTGGATGGAATGTGATAACCGATTTATTTTAACACTTGAAATATTTGCAACCATCAGGTCGGTGGAGAGCGTCTCGATTTGACATTCAAAGAGGTAGGTCTGAGGAGCATCAATCAGTAGATGTATTGCGAGATTTTGTTGATGTAAATACACCCACAGAATGACTCTTTACCGCTTCTTTACGCACGTTGATTAGGAGCCTCGGGATTGCGGTTTGTGCACATGAGGACAATCAGTTACCTCGTTCCATGCGGACGTTTTGCTTTCCAATCCTTTTGTAGAATTTTGAAAACATTACATTCACTGGTGAACAATTGAATTGTGGTAGTGTACACCAGTGGGCCAACGGATGCCGTATGTGAATCATCTTAGACGAAAGAACAATCGATCGATGCAGTTAGACACTGCAAAGTGTCTCATAATGACCTCAGAGTTAAAACGAAATTCCAAACTACACGATGGCCACGTATGTATCATTCGTGTAACGGTTATCAGAAACAATTCTGACATAGTTCTGAAGGATACACCACTTCCTGAGAGTGTAGTCTCATCGCTACGACGATTACTCAATCGCAAAAGGCTAGTTAAACGTAAACTTAGTCAAAACCCTAGACAAGCAAACACGTTTCGTTGCTTTTAGAATAACCGTGTCATTCAAATTATTTACTTTGTTGGTTGACTGGGTAAATTGATTCCGAACTGGAATCAGTTTCATTTGGCAAGTCTGTTGCAATATCATTAAGTCGTCCAGATACGACGTTTCGTTCTTCTGCTCTATAAACTTGCAGGTCAGCAATAAGCAGGTTGTTTTATTATTCCCTGATTTATCAACGTAATACAACCTTATATCAATATAATTAAGCACAAACAGTAGTCAAAACAGAAAGAAGACAAACGTCGCGAGACGTTAACATTTCGCTTAATCTCCTCAGTCGCTGAATTAAAACAAACAGGCACATATATATATATACATATATATGTATTTAAAGCACATGGGATTAATCACTTACGGTGAACGAACGTGTACAAGCACACAGGGAATACTAACTTTAGAAGTAGAATGTTAACCCCACAGTCACTGGCTCGCTTGTATCAAAAGCATCTGTGCGCACAAGGTCGGATGATGTATTCGGATAAGTAATCATTCACTAATCTCCAAAAGCCACTAAAACAACGGTTATGTAATCGATGCTTTGCAAAACTGCACTGCCTGCTTATCTCAGGACAGCGACGGAGATTAAGGGAAGTGTTAACGTCTCGCGACATTTGTCTAATTTCTGTTTTCATGAAGTGGATAAAGGGAACTCAAATCTAAAACACATGAATAACAAAGTGTTCTATTCTCTCGTCTAAGTGCTCAAAAAGTATGTAATACAACACTTCATTCAACGTCTGCACGGTGAGAACAAGATAATTTAGAATTTCCTCATATTACAAGCATTTCAAATACCTACGAAAACAATCTGAAATATCATTTCAATTTCCACACCGAAATGTGCTGTATATCTGAAATATTTATAATTTTATTATTACTCATATTTACATATTTTACATTTACTTATACTTAGAAAAAGCGGAACGGTGCCCACCAGTACATTGGCAAGGTAAGTCATTAATCATCCCTAACGTTATATATCGCGTTATCCATAAAACTCTCAATTGTAGAATTGCATCCATCAAGTGACGAGGATCGTGTGAGTTGTAGAGCCGGAGGTATGTCCATGAGTAGGCGCTGTTTACTGTCACAAGTTTTGTTTTGCAACCTGATATTTGGAACATTTCTTTACAGGCACTCATTCCCATCTCGTTCTAATATTCCGTATATACGAAGCGGAAAGACTGTCTCTTTGTAGCATCTTCTTCGAATAATTTCACATTTTCTGAGTGTGCTTATCAATGTTGCCAATTCGGCTCTTTCTTGTTAGATTATGAGAGTTTCTCTGACTTCCACTGGGAACATTCTGAAATGTGCAAACGTTATCCTAGAATAATTCGGTCATTTTTAGCGTTTTCTCGCACATCAAGAATACTTGCATTTTTCGAACCAATGCAACGTATCAGCGTTTTTCATCCGCACCTTCTCCATTTGCCATATTTGTAATCCTCAGCTTCATCGAGACTATTGCGATCCGGCATTCGTAGAGGTAGGTCTGGACATTAGGGAAGAAATCAAGGGAAATCTTGATGCAGATTGAATACCCATATTTTGTCCGCTTATTTGGATACATTGATGAAGTTCTGGAGATAGAAATGTGTGCAAATTCAAAAGGCGATAACCGTATTTCAGGTGTTGCAATCATTTCTGAAATCTACTCATCGACTAGAGAAGTGTAATAGATTTCACGCGGCTAAGCATTCATAAATCTTATTTGTTCTGTATCACCCAAAACAGTTCCTACAATCATTTCATTCCCCCTCCGTCAGATACATCGAGGACGTGTCCACCGAGACACTGGCTAGGTAATCACACGCACAATTACTCTGATTGTTTATTGGTTTCTTCAACTATCATGCACGCACACAGACGCGCACACACACACACACTCACACAAATACAACGAAACCTTCTAGTTTACCGCAAGGTAGGGGACTCTGGAATGATGTGCACCTGTGATGGGTTTAGTAGTCTCATTGCTACCGCTTCTGAAAGGTCAACCTAGGAACAACTCGTTTCAATCAGTGGGGTGCTATAGTAGATTGTTGATATATAGATTGTTGAAGTCTATCTTCCATTGGAGCTTATTCAGCGGGTTCTGGATGCTAGATATAGCGTGAGATTCTCCTTGTGCTTCTGTGGAGAGGCTGTGAAAGTGAAAGCATTGGGTTCTTTTTCGAAGTGATTCGTGTTAGATGGAATGGCAAGTCTTCTTGACAAGTCTGCTTAGCTTCTCCTGACGCGAATAAAGAAACTGCCAAATTTTCCATGTCGCAACCTTCTACATTATGATTCCTGACATACTGATATTTGATTAAATTTTCAAATAAAACATTGCTAAAGGTATTCAGTTGGGAGGGATTGAACCTCCGTGAGGATAAACTGCGAGATGCATCACAAGATAGAAGTGCACCGTCCTCCATGAGTGAACTTCCAAATCACAATTATTGGCAACAAGTGAGTTATTCCTCGCTTCCTGATTTTGGCCAAATGCCCTTCTGTCCATTTTGAGTGCATCTGACGAGATGAACGACATCATATATCGTGACCGCTGATTGATTCTATCGGAGAACTAATGGAAGTAAATTTATTTTACCGTCCAATTTTTCAAGGGCTTTTCCCGCTACTGGACGTGAAATGCCGCGAAAGTCCGGTAGCACGTGAGTTTGATTGTTGTTTGTCGTTTGTTTGCATTCTGCTCTGCACATCGAACATAAACGGACTAGACATGATTAATTATCCCGAATGAAGCATGGCGCGAATTTTGAAATATTCGTTGTGATATTTGAAATAGAATGCTTTTGCGATTAATCATTTAACAGAGCGTAGCGGAATTCGTCAAACCATACAGTGTTATGAGTGCCAAATTCACAAAGATCTCAGAAGAGTGACCGTGTTAAAGTTTTACTAATGCCTTTTGGCTAGTTCCAAGTGAAAAACGAAATTCTCCACATCGCGTGCTCCAATTACTGCGCTGGAATATCTAGTCTTTTTGCCCGGTGAACACACTGCATCGCATATCCGATCTGGTACCTGGAGCGATATCCGTTGCACTCAGTGGAGGTCGCTTGTGTTCAGTCCTGCAATCCTCGAGCGGCGAAAAGGGCCCAACTTGAGGAAAGATGATTCCAGTTTATTGCCATAGTTCACCAGTCAAGCTTAGAAATGTCTGTGCCCAGTTAAGGGGAAACCAAGCACACTGTGGATATACACCTTTTCCGAAATACGAGATAAAAACTGAGAATTGCGGAACTGACGGCGGCTCCACTAAGCCGATGTAAGAGAAGGGAGCAGTGTGCATTTGCCGATTTCAATACACAACGTTTGCGAGTTAATAATGCACAGAAAAACATGGCGTTTATAAATGTTATCAACGCCTTGAAGAGAAGGAATTCACGACGCCTAAATCTGTGAGAAAAGATTGCTTTCCTCCCGAGTGAGATCAAATGTACAGAGTGAGATGAAATGCACTTGAGGGATTCGCATCACACGCATCCAATTCACAGATTAACGGGGTTGAGGAATACGAAGGTGTGTGTTATGCTGCTGCAAAAACACGTTTTTTTCTTGGTGGGTGGTCTCGTTCTTCTCCGTCTCTCAGTGTTTTCACCACATACGCTGCTCCTCAGGGTCAGGTTCTCAATTCCATTTCCGATACTGCCGCTGGTCGGTCACAAGCATCCTTAACAGAACAGGTTAATGCCATAAAGTGAAACAGAGGGATAGGGATCAATAATCTGAAATGATCTTTCTGACACAACTGTGAAAGCAAGAAGGAGGAAATTACCTTTTTGAAAGAGGGAGTGTTATGTCCAATTCCAACTGGCGCTTATATCGAAACACCGGATCGGTGTTCCTCTCAAATGCGACTGACAAATAAACAGAGCTGAGAAAAATGAGAAGACGAAACGATAGGGGAGAACCATGAACTTTCAGCAGTAACAGCGCGGTTCCCACTAACTGATCTCTTGCGATTCCAAAAATGTGTCCGGAGTGGTAGACAATTATGAATGTTTGAACAAGACATGTGTGTCTAAGAGTAATCCGAGTATGCATTGATCAACATCTCGGTGGGTTTCTTATGACGAAGAAACTAATCCGTTGGTCGCATGGAAGAAATTTACTGAAAATCTTACAAATATAATAACATCCGTGACTAAACCTAGAGTAATCACCAAATCC
>UZAN01043221.1:0-29613 GCA_900618425.1 Echinostoma caproni
GTCGTTCCCACCTTCCACAAGATCACAATATCGTTGTGTTCCCTCTCGAATAAACATTTATCGTAACTCCACAGTACCCTCGTTAGCAGGTATTCTTGTTAACAAAGAGCAGGTTTTCACAGAAGTTGTTAACAGTTTTCGGATTTAATTTCCGTTTCTTTTCCAATGTAGTTGTTTTTTATATATATATTTCCCCCTTACCCCAAACTGTGTACTTTTAACTGAAATGTAGGCTTCATGCCCGCAGAAGTTATCACAATACAATACAATGTATTTAAATGACATTCGCGCAGATTGCTTATCAAATTCTGAAAGTGGGACTGAGGGATTAGGAGAGAGAATGATGTAAGATGGTGAATAGCAGAGAAAAAATTTTACGGACTAGGGTTTCAGGTTCTAGTACAGCATTATATTAATGCTTGACAGATCCCGAATGATCTAAATTAAAAAACCGGTCCA
Source organism: Echinostoma caproni (assembly GCA_900618425.1). NCBI lineage: Eukaryota > Metazoa > Platyhelminthes > Trematoda > Plagiorchiida > Echinostomatidae > Echinostoma > Echinostoma caproni. The sequence continues at coordinate 460 of UZAN01043221.1, forward strand.
AACTATCCAGCTGGTTATTTTTCACAAACCTGGCGGAATTCATGGTTGTTTAAGAGATTCAAATCGCATCACTCGTTCAGTGTGGACAGATTTTTAGTGTATCATCAGACCATTCCACGAATAATTATATGGCTGACCTTTTCTTTCTATTACACACATTTGTGTGGTGAACAGCAAACGGAGCGAACCCCATAGTCAAGGAGACCTGCTGCTCCGTCATGGAAATCGGTAACCCGGGAGTTGGAGTGGCGAACCACATAAGGCTCCGATAGGTTAGGCGTGATATTGAACCCGACGACAGCAAAGCTGTCTACCACCAAAGTTGGATGGCGTTGGCGGGGCTCGAACCTCGAACCATAGGGTCAAAAGCACGTCAGTGACAACACTGCGCCACCACCACCCATACATACAAGCGAATATAGTAAAAGGGATAAATCCAATAATCTAAGAATATACAGTACACCGGAGAGTAAAGGGGGCATTAAAGCTGGAACCCGCTTATTGGTCTTACGTCTAAAGATATGGATTTATTTAGAAGGAAAGACCGAACAGGAGAGCGTTTCACAATTGTGCTGTTCTTGGAAAAATGTTGGAAATGCGATACCTAGGAATGGTCCCTGGAAATGGGTAACTAGTTGCTCACATACGGGACCTATGAGGAAGGACAGGTGAAAGAGACTTGGAACGGGCAAGTTCGGTTAATGTAAATGTTCCTAATCGAGTCATAACCCGGAGGCTAGNGCTGAAATGAGCGAGGTCTGTGGCCCGCAACAAGCTCGCAAAGATAGGTTGTGCTATACAGTGTAAACGGAAAATGAAAAAGCGGTCTGATCAACATCCCGGTGGCTGGATGGGTAGTATGCTTGCGATATGCCTGTGAGGTCCCGGGTTCGATCCCCAGTTGGGTCGATGGATTCGCACTGATGATGAGACCCAAACAGGTCGGAACAGATGCACACTGCTTCTTATCTTTCAGTTTATGCTTCATTTGCTACAAACACGACGAATTAACTTTTGAAAAACAAAAAATACTGTCGGCAGAATAGGGGGTAAGGAAGAAACTGCTTGATGGTGAGCTAGCAACTGTAAATTATGTTACGAACGGAAGGCTGATGAGACGAATGGACTTACGTAGAACCCGATCAAAAGGAGACAGAGAGGTGGGCATAGTTCCACCCTACACATGACTGCAGTATTCAAGTGTAGAGTGAATCCGAGGGTTGTAAACCGAGAGAGTGAATGGGAGTTAAAAAAATGTCTGGTAGAGAAGAGGAGGCCAATCTTGCAGGCAGTGTGGGAGGCAAGTAAATAGATATGCGATGATTATACAAGGGAATAAGGATAGTCCCAAAAGGTTGCATGAACCTAAGGAGGGGAGAAGGTTTGAGTTTAGATTTAATGAGGGGGAGAAAGATTCACGTTTAAAAGAAATGAAAATAGGAGAGATTTTGCTGGCATTGAAGAAAACACGACTGCGACAACTTTAAGTATACATGTATACTTAAAGTTGTCGCAGTCGTGTTTTCTTCAATGCCAGCAAAATCTCTCCTATTTTCATTTCTTTTAAACGTGAATCTTTCTCCCNAGCGCTAATACCGGAGATAGCGGTGCGAAAACTGACGGAAGTTTGCAGAACTGTGGTTAAGGTTGCCGATACCTAAATTAATTGCTAGAAGTTCGGAAATCACTACGCGGGTACTGCATCGTAATGCGGAGGGGCCAGAATGATGAAAAACCACACCGATCAAGAGACTAAAGAAGTATCACTCAAAGTAAATGAGCAAGAGATTAGACCACCATTAATCATATATTCGTTTCGATACTGAAGATCAACTTCTAGCACACCGAAAACATAAAACTTTACCTCGCAAATCCATAAATGTTAGATTGTGCGAGTTAGTAATATATTCCTAGTCAAATGGTCCATCAGAAACAACAGTGTGGGAATGCGTGCATTTTCAACCACGACCAGACCACATAGGTCCCGTTAGACTCCTTGGATGGGGACCCCGAAATCATGATCGCCGGTGGTTAGAGAAACTGAGCGATATGGCTGGGTGTCGCGAACAGTGGCGCTCATGCATCCACTCATTGTTCTTGTAACATCAGTCTATATAAATTCGCCATCTTTCCTTTGAATTTGCTCTCAAAATTATAATCTTCATTCTGCTCTTTTATCTAAATGGGCAACCAAAACCGGCCCACGAAAGTGCATGTTTAATGGTTGTAAGAACTGAATTGAACTGCCCAAAGTAGAACATTTTGTTTCCATTTTCATTGTCCCGGCTAATTCGAATTTATTTACAAAACCCAGATGCATATTAGATTACACACGACAATCAGTCACTGTCATTATTGGACGGGACAATGACTGCGCCAATCACAGGAATATAAGACTGATCCCAATAGCGTCACAGCTCTTGGCGTTCATTATCCTTCGTAGATTGAACAAGACGCTTGAGGAACATGACAGCGAGTAGAAGGCTGGGTTTCGCGCCGGCCAAGGTTGCGTCGATCAAATATTCACCCTCCGACAGTTGCTAGAGCACCGTCATGTTTACCACAGACCAGCGGTCACTGTGTGCCTGGACACTCGCGCGGCGTTCGACTCTACCGATAGGATCGCACTGTTTATTTACAAATGGAGTACCTGAGAAGTATATATCGATCCCCAAAGATTTGAATCGTCATACCTCAGGTCGGGTTAGTGCCTATGTCCAGCTTTCGCCAGCGTTCACCGTCTCCAGTGGAGTTCAACAAGGTTTCCCTATATCCCCATTCCCCTTCAACTTCGCCATAGAGGACGTTCTGCGGGACGCTTTGGCTGATTTAGCAAACAGTGGAGTCGAACTCCTCCCAGGGGAACAGAGTTCTTGACTCAGAATATGCCGACTACGTCACCTTGTCGGATGACAATGCACAGGTAGTCCAACCCCTTGGCGATAGAGGTACCCAGGTATGGTATGTGCTTTGCACCATCAAAGTGTGAAGTGCTTGTTCAAGACTGGCAGGAGCCTGTGCTTGCACTTACTCCTTTTGGTGATCATATAGAAATGGTCTAGAGCTTTAAGTACTTCGGGAGCTCAAACACAGCTGGAGGTGGGGTTGGGGAAGAGACCGCATCACGAATAACGAAAGTTAGAACAGCTTTTGCCAACTTGCGAGACCTGACCCCTTCGTGTTGGGATTCTTATCCACTTTCCGTATTCGATCACCGATGCCTTCGAAGCATTGCTCGTGTCTGATGAACAATGTCTAAAGTCGGTGTCGTGTCCTAGGTACCGATAGTCGTTCTCTAACAGAAGCACTTGATATAAACCGCCTTCGTAGGCTCGGTCATGTTTTGTGTGTGCCTGACCATCGTCTACCTCTCCGTGCTCTCATTGCACGTGCTGAGCAAGATTGGAAGAAACGCCGCGACGGTTAGATAATGACACAGCATAGATATATATATTTATATTGCACGGCATGTGTCGTGCTTGCCTTAACAGTCGGATAACCGACACACATCCTAAATAACTTTTTCACTGGGCCGATGGAGGCCATTTAATTTCGTTCATTCTCGTCTAAACTACACTCGAACGACGGCAAAAAACCTCCATATTCCGAGCAGTCCCTAGGACCAGAATAGAGTTCTAGTTACGATATCCTTGTTACCTCAGGTTTTTTTCTAACGGATAGTTTCAGTTTTCAGTTTTTACAAAAATTACCCTACACTTCCGTGCGCCGGTTTGGTCGCTGTCTTTTGGCCGCCCATTTGAATAAAAGAGCAGATTAAAGACTGGAATGTTGAGAGCAAATTCAAGGGGAAGATAGAGAATTCATATAGACTGCGGTTGCAAGAATATTGAGTAAATGCACAACCACCACTGTTTGCGACACTCAGCCATATGATGGTATAAGAGTGGCTGTTCGGACAAATGAACTCAGTTCTCCGGCTAATAGATTTTCTGTGGTGGAATTGTTACTGGTGGCAGTTGTTAGTACCGGGTGTCGGGTAGGCTTACACGGAAGAATACTTCCGTAGCCCTTGGACCATGCAAAAATAGAAATGCTCCGATGGTTTCGACGACTCGGACTCTTACGGTAAAACTTTTCGCATGTTTTCTTTGTGTGCTGAGATCTCCTGATTTTAACGAAGTCATTTCTACCATCTTGGAGATAGACCAAGGCACGTGAAGATCAAGACAAGAATGAAAACTGACAGACATATCAAACATGGCTTTATACGCTTTACCCGGATTGTGCGGAATTCACGTTGAAGACAGCAGATTCGAAAACTTTAGTCTGTTCTCAAAATAGTCTAGGAAGCCAGTTGGTCCGACCAAGCTAACCAGAAGAGATCTCATACTCGTGTGCTCACAGGGTAGGTAGTTAGAGTCTCCAGCACGCGGTCCCTGGCCGTTACAACGTTACGGCGGACTAACTTGAAGTTGAAAAGGTACAGTGAGTATGTTTGGACAAAAAATGCACACAAAGGTTCGTGACCAAGTTGACGCTTGCGCACGGGTCTGGTTTATTGACTAACGGGCATAAAATCACAGGTAAGTGAACAGTCAGACCCACAGCCCTAAAAGCTCTTTCTCTCAGCGACTCACTCGCAAAGTACTCTTATTTGTTACGGGTAAATCATTTCAATCAGAAGACACTTAATGGTTGTTCAAGCGTCGTCTAGATGAGAGGTCATTTAGACCTTAGTCCGTCGACTGAAAAAGCTATTAGTTGTATGTGGGTTGTGGGTCTGATCGTAAAGACAAAATCGGTGCTCATTTGGACCGAAAAACGAAATATTTGTTTTTTGTAGGCCTAAGAACGAAAGATCCTTGTTTGCAAAAACCGACACAGCCTGATTGACGACTATATTATTTGGTGGGCTCAAGTGACGAGCAAACTACTTACTTCATTGCAGTTGGAAGAGAGAACCACCGCAAGTGTAGTTTAACCAACTGCTTACAGAAAATCTAAGAAACGTGGGTAGTGCGACAATAAAAAAATGGACCTCGATGAAACACCTATGGTAGATAATTCGACACTTCTTTTGTTAAGATTTGATGCAGTAACCTATGCAGAGAATGTAAACACTGGGGAAAAATTCATGGGTACACTCAAGTTATGAACAGAGAATAATCAGTTTCAGATGATCGGTAGTAATTGATGCGTAGAGCTGAAATGGTCAAACTTGACGGATAGTACTCTGGTGACAAAATGGTCTTTTAAAGTACGTTCTTCTTTTCAATGTGGTATTAGACGGTTTTGACCATGACGACATTTACAATGGGCAAAATATGATGACCATATTTCGGGGTAACTTCAACTGGCGAGAAGTGTGTACAGAGGTTGGAAATTGGGGTTGAAGAAAACATTTACATGGGTGTGACAAAAACAATAACTTTTCTAAACATACAACAAGCAAGCATTAAAGTATGCAGTTAAACGTCCGATACGGTTTTCAAAATTCGTGCTCTTTTTATCCAATGTTGTAAACACATTTGTTAACTGCTTTCAGAATCCCTAAACCCATCTTATACATACGTATATGTTTCAAAAATATCGGGAGTTTTTCCGAGACAATCAAAATTAGCTTAAGGGTATCTTGCTCTACGAAGATAACGAAAGTTAGTCCAAGGGGGATAAAACAGGTCGGAATAGTTCCGCAAAAGAAATCAGTAAAGAAAAGAAAGCGATGACGAGGAGGACAAAGAAACTGGATACCCAGAAGGCTTGAAATAAATCAAAACAAATTCAGTGGCAGTCGGACAAACAAAGATATTTACATGAGGAAACCAGAAAAATTGAACACCAAATAAGTGGAGGCAAGTATCAAAGTGCTGTAACTGTCTGGCATCATCTATGAAAACAACTCGTATCTTGAACATCAGTACCTTGTTATCAGGTTGTTGCGGATCATTCTTACGGAAGGTTAGTGTTAGTCAGTATGGATTCATTCGTAGATGAATGAAGAAAACGATAGAAAAACCCAATAACGTGTGATAGAAGCACGAGCACGTTCTGATGCGGAACCCATTATAACCAGGAACGTAAAACTAATCACTATTATTGATTGACAGGTGGAAAGTTGATACTAAAGCCCAGTTGATTTCGCACGTATAGAATGGTCCTATTCAACTTTACTCATCATATATATATATATATATGGCACATATAAACTGCTACTTAGAATCAAATCTCAGTTGACCGTAAAGACTGTTACAGACATGTCACCGGGGGAACTACGGCGACGAGGGATTTACAATGGGTTGCAAATGCAAACTACGGGATACACAGTGGACGGAAAGGCTATGATGAGTGAGAGTTACATACAATGGGGAGGGGAGTGATAATGGCACATATCATTTAGGTTGGAGAAGTGTGGTCTATTCGTATGGAGCCATCCCAGTTTCGGCCACCCTGGAGGGATAGATAGGATTAAAAGAGGTCTTGTTGGATGGGTTGTCAATTGACAGGCGCCACGTAATCCACGGGAGGCAGGAGCCATATACGCTTTCACACGCATCGTCGTCCATAAGTCGGCAAGCGGGTAATGAGGCGCAGGGATTCGGATACTAGCAACAACAAGAACAACAAAAAACAACAGTTGTCACCCATCAAACTGATTAGTGATTGTGCTCGGTAGTTAAATTAGTGGCTTTCTGCTTGGAGTAGCAGTGCAAAAGAGTGCAAAAGATGGGCGACACGAGACTGTGAAATGACCCTGAGGAGGATGAATGGATAGATCGGAGTTAGAAAGAGACAAGGCTGGAGTTGGGAAGATAGCACATCTCAGCACAATGAGCTTCGATCATGAACCGATTGATAAGAAGGGATGAACAGTCACTCATCTTTATACCCTCCCCCCATATTGCATCTGCAAATAGGCTTCCATGTAGAGGTAAAAATGAGCGCGTTAGCGACGGAGACGGGAAAATCCAGTGGCTCCAGCTTTATACACGGATGAGTGACTACATGGGAAAGACAGAAATACAATTCGGGGATGGGGTATACGAATGTAAGCGCGCCGACAAGCAAGCGAGCGTGTCCATGAGAAAGGGCGTTTGTTTGTTCACTCAGTCTCCTGTTATCCAAGGCGTCAAATGAACAACGTTTGAAGTTGCTCGTGGCACGCACGAGGCGTTGGAGCCAGACAAGCTGGACGCCGTCGGATAGCACGTACTTACGAGAGACGGGCGGAAAGGCAGGCAGGCGAGTACAAACAAACACAGACAGATTGGTAGGAAAGAAAGTAGGTAGGTTCCGACTAATCTGATAATGCTTCCATCAATTTACTCGCCGACCTGCGTGGACTAGGTTCGGTGAGGAACAGTGTGTAGGGACGTGCCTCTGTACTCGAATGAGGCGAAGTGGGGGAGGGGCAGTTACAAACTGATCTCTCGTTATTCGAAAAACAAGGTTGTGATATACAGCGAACGAGTGTGCTAGGAGCAGAGAAGGGAGGGGAGAAACGAGGTCATGTCGAAACTGTCTAACGGACCAATCAAGCATACCAACTGGGGAGGGTGAAGGGGATAGGGGTGTAGTACCGAAATCAGCGGCGTCGCCGCAGCAGCAGCAGCATAGTTCGCTGTATGCGCGTCCGTTTGCGTATGGGCACAGTTCGGCTATGGCAGTGGCGCCAAGGTTCAAAACGCTTTACGTGTTCGGTCTCGTCNGTCTGTACACGAAGTCCTCGCGCATCTACTTGTGCCTGTATGGAACTACAAGTGGCAGCGACAGTAGCAACAGACATGAGGCTAATCAGACTCCAGTGACAGAAGCATGTCCAACGAATACATAAACAGATGCTCTACTTTGCATTCCCAAATAAACGGACGTATCAACCCGAATAGTGGTGAGGTTATTTTCAGTGAGAATAAAAGAGCTTTCACTTAAACAGGTGAACCACTTTTCAGGTCTTCAAAATAGGAGTCCATAATGAGTGAACTGAATAAGCAATTAGTATACAGTGCATTATGAAAATGATAAGAAATGCTGGTACTGATGGTTAGTATGATAATTTGCCTGAACACATTTTGTAGTGTGTTGTACTGGATTAAACTGTGTAACTTTTGCAAGCACTAAAGCGTATTACATTGCAGTTAAAAAACCAGACATGCCAACCGTCACATGGAACACATCTAATGGGGAAAGAGTGCTTGCAGACATCCGGTTTTTCATAGTCCAAAGACGAAGTTCATTTGTTACGATCTCTCTGTTCGAGTAAACATGAATTTCGGTAAAGTTTTATACGACGTGGCATCTATCGGAATTTAGAGCTTGTGGAGGAATGATAACGTGTCAGTTCTGCGTGTATTGGATGATTTGAGTCTGCGAGAACCATACCCTCAAAGTTGACACAAGAAATTGCATGATAATCTGAAAGTTTTACAAGTAAATCGTTCACAGGAATAGAGGAAACGCGGTTAATCCTCGTTAGACTGTAGCGTGAGACTGAAAAATTTTACTTAAATAGGCCGGGGAAAATAACTGGAGAACAATAAAGTAAGATGGGGTAAATACACTGATATAAAAGGGTAGAGATAACTGAGTGGGGAGCGCGAAAACGTCTTGGCTCCCGAATTTGAAATGGTAGGTGCTGCAGTTTACCAATGAAGTTATGGAAGTGGGTTGATCAAATGAGATTTTCATCTATAGTTGCACCAAAATACCTGATAGAGTTCACCCTAGATAAAGGATTATTATGTATCACTTTGGGGTCTATCGGGAATAAAGTAAAACGCTTCAGACATTCAACAAATGCCCTGGTGTTTAAACTTAGCTCGATAGGAAAGAAAATAACTGTACTTGAGAAAGATTATCAGTGAAGGCAGTTAAATCGGAAGAACAAATGGGTTGCACAAAACACCATATGCGTATTTCAAAACATGTCTAGGGGAAGCACAAGGAAATATCACAAATGTATGTGGAAAATAAGTATGGGGACGGCACAGCTGCTTGAAGAACTCCAGAGTTGTTAACTAAGGGTTTAAATGAAGCCTTTCCAAGTCTACTAGTTTGTGCTCTATCAGTAAAATGGCTAAACAGCTAAGCTAACAAAATTGATGGAGGACTGGAATGGAATGCTGAGAAATAGTATCGAACACTGAACAAAGTGAACAGAGTTATTCAAAGACTTAGTGATAAATCATATAAAAGTGGAGACTGTGTCCAAAGTGAATCTGTTAGGCTTATGAGCAAACTGCAATGGATGATCGGGAATGTTTATAAACCGATGAAGGTGTCTGAGGAGAGACGATCTTTGTAGTCAACTAGAGGGTTGAAGATGTTAAAGCTAGGGGACAAAACGTTTGAAGAGGACAGAAAACTCGGATGCTTTGGGGATTGGTATGATTGTGACCGTCCTTTAATAGTCTGGGATAGTATGGGTGTAAAGCTATTCATTTACAAGGGAGGCGATTGTCCCAGTAAGAAAACAGTACTAAATTTGAAGAGTGCCGCAGATAAACCATCTGGGTCTACGAACTATAATTATTTCAAAATTTTAGCTCATCAAAACTTGAGAATGGCTCCACATTACAAATATTGTGTTACGAGTGGGACGGAAGGCTGGCGCAGGAATGCAATATTGGGATTCTCAACATCAACACCTTACTCTCTTCCTTCCACGCAGAAGTCTGATACCTTGCCACTGTTTTCTACTGTTTTTACTCCTCAAAATTCGGTCGGAGAATAATGTGTCCAATCTATTTATTTTAGCTTTGACAATCTTGGAAAGGTGCCTGACAGCTGAAGCATTATGGGACTTGTACGCAGGTTACCTTTGTATTCGCAGTGACTTTAGTAGCGAAGAGGTTATCCTTTTGTTCGATGAATACCAAATTTTAACAGGGTACTAGTAACTACAAACGGTATCGTTTGAGTGAATAGGGGAACACAAGTGAATAAAGAAGAAAGAGATGCTGAAAGCTATAGAGAAGCCTGTCTCAGAGACTCACTGAGAAGAGAAACAGCCGTGCACGAGAAGTTACGAAAGCAAAATCCAATGTGGCCAGATTGAAGGGAAGATCTATAGACACAACGTGAATAACCTTGAGGTCGAACTAGGAGTAAACAGTGGTAGCTAGACAAAATTAGTGCCTTTAGTACGAATGAAAAGAGGGTTGGGGGCGGTGGTGAATATTCTGTTCAGTAGAAAGTTACCTCATCTGGGGGAAAGACAAAGATCCGTCATTACAATAATAATAATAATAAAAGAGAATAAGTACTGATCTGTTTAAAGTGCCCAATGATTATGTGTAAGTTAACATCTAAAGGCGGGGCAACAGAAGGTATAAATGAGTCAGAGTGATATACGATCGGATAGTGCGTATAAAGGTGCTATGTATAGGTTAGTGAAAATTGTGTGAGAAACACGGTAAAATCTTGGGTGTCACTGCACGGTTTATCACTCAATACATTTCGAGCAGTGCTGAAAAATAACATGGGACTTATCACATCAGGAAACGTTGATAAATGTTATAACACTCTCTGGCCTTCAGGACAACACAATAACAGTACAGAAAAAGTGTAAACAAATGTTAGACTAATAAACAACACAGTTATACGCAGCTAAACCAAAAAGGTTGACTGAAAACTAAGGTCAAAATAGGTAGCAATGAAAAAGCCAATTTTTTCAATTAAAAATTTGATACACGAAACATAATCGAAATGACTTCAGTTTTCGATTTGCGCAAGCGTTACAGTAACTGTTTAGGCATGCGGAAATACACTACCAATGTACAGTTTGCGTATTTATTCGACGTAATTCAGTACGTATTCTTGCGCCAGAGACCCTACATCAATCTTGCCAACAGAAAGCGAGATGGAGTTAGCTTCCCATCGATAATGATCTAAATTCCAATTTTCCTTCCAGTGAGAGAATTTCCCATCAACCGATTAAACGAACAAGAGAAAAGCAAACAGATATCGAACTGGGGCAAAAGAACAGATAAAATTTGTCACGCATACAAACACACAAGTTTCGGGGACCGGACCTTCTCCTAGTTCCAGGGAATAGTGATTAACGGATTAGTCATCGCGAAGAAAACACCCATTTGGGAATCGTGAGTGGATCCTCTTGATAGGCCGTAACAGTGAAACAAAGTCGACCAGCTTTGCCGGATGTGTGGTCCCAAAGAATAATGTGCAACATCACTCTTGTTATAAATACGGGAGGAAGCCAACAAAGTGGGTGATCCTAAGCGAGAAATCAAAGAAAAAGAGACGAGCGGCACAACATATTGAGCTTGTTTGGCCTACACTCCGTTTGACGAAATTTAATTTTTTGATCGATCGCTTGGAACTATTTGGGACGAATTGACACCTGTTTGGCTTTCTACGTCTATGGAATTCAAAGAGTAAATTCGAATGCAAGGCCCCATACTAAAGTTATGGGCATTTGTGTGCGAGAGTTAAAAAATCATCGCAATTTTAGAATATTAAAGGTCTCGGTTACCCAATGTCCCTGGAAGCCCTTATTCGAGATTCGTTTTCCGGAAAAGATATAACTGTCCCAGTATCAAAACGAGTCAATCTGCTCTGTTACCTCATTCGAGAGTGAAAGTTCTTACCATAGTATTTGAATCTAACACATGCACAACAAATAGCAATGGAACCACTCAAAGTTTGGATCTGCGCTGAACCTTCATCGAACAATACTGCACACTAGAAAAATGACAGCCTGCCACCTGGGAACAAATCAATGTACCCATCTAAATGGGAAAGCAGCCATTTATGAAATAGCGTTTTTTACTGAGAAGATAAGCGGGAGAATTATTCCGATAGGGTGAACTCGAGCAAAAGGAACTAAGGTTAAAGAAGGAATCCGTCAAAACAGACTTGTCAAAGAGATGAAATCCGTCACAGATTTCAAGAAGAACTAAAGCCATAATGTAATGTAATTGATCAAATTAAAAGTTATGTACAGATCAAAAATAAGCAGTCTCTATACGTATCCACGTGATGATATTTTGTAACGGTAAGCAAAAACTTTAAGATTTAACTGACGGCTGGTCTGATACTCACGTGCAGTTCAGACGTGGCAGGAAATCGAAATGTAGTTTGCCAGGAAACTTTAAAACGATGGTGATTGCAATAATGGTTTTGATTTGGCTAGGATATCTTCGTTCTTCTCAATAAATGATATATTAATCCCTTCCGTTTTTCTAATGTACAGAACCAAGAATTTTCGCAGATCCAGGACAACCACTGAACGTTCAGCCTCAGAAAAAGGGTGAGGGTAAACCAATAGGTGCAAAAAAGTAACAAGTTTTAATTAAATTAGTTCTCAAGTTCCACAGAATGTTTAGTATTGACTTCGAAAAGTAAATTTCGAGTAAATCAACATATACAACATGAATAAAGATAATTTCAACTGCGATCCTAGTTTCTCCTTTCATCGTTCCGAGCGTTTACGACAGTAAAATGTTTTTGCTGTAGATCAGTAAGTATCACGAAAACGATTGTGAATACAATCAACAGTTGCAGTCTCCATCTCACATTGTGATCTATTACTCCTACGGCTCTTCATGAACCGGTGCTTAAGTTGTGGTTGGCACCTGGAAGGATGTCTGAGAACCATGCAAAGCGAATTGTGGGTCAAAAGGGTCGCTGCTCACTCTTCGATTTTCCGCAACTGTCCGGTGTTGTGCTAAATTTTGGCTAACTGAACTATTTGAATAGAACAAGTCCTTTTAGTACCATGGCGAGCAGATTGCACTGATAGGCATAAAAACAATATTGTTTTTATCACCAGAATGGGGTCATAGATTACGATAGACCCTCCTGTACTGATTTTCCGATACGTTGGGTATTATTAGTTGATCGATTAGGGTCTGTGCCAGAGAATGATCGACGCCTGTAAGCGCAGATTGGTCACAGCAACAATATCTACTCGACCTCTCTAAATGGTGGTGGCCAGTGGTTATGAGATGCATCCGGATCGAGTACTAAAACGGACTAGAAGTCAACCACTATACGAGGCAACAGCCCAGTGCAAATAGAGCTGAAGTGTCAGAAACAACCTGCAAACTGTACATAATAAAAGCACACAATCAGTATCATTTGTCCAGCAAAATAGGTAGATTGATAAACCCCTTAGGAACAGGTCTAATTTGTCTAGGTAGATAGCAGCATCCGCGGTAACCATTGAGCGAGTAGGCCGAAACGAGACATCCCTAAATGAGGAAGTCACATTAACCGGGGAGCACAAGCACAGAATAAATAAGCAGCGGTAATGGCAGCTGGGACGATGATATACCGAGTTGTAAATGACCTGGAAACAACTTCCGTGTCATTTACCGTAAGCTAAAGGTAGTATCAGTTGAATACAAACTAAAAGTTTGGCTCAAGAAAGAACAAAACGTACAACAACTATACGTCTCGAACTGAATGATGTGGAAGAATTCTTGATAAAAAAAAATAAATTACCACTCATGAATTTCAAAACTTAAAAGCAGGTCTCACGAACAATGTAGTTTCTGCGTTTAATTCTATCTCAACCACTTTGCTTACGAGCAGATAAACAGACATCCAAACATGAGCCCAACATGATTCAATCTTTAGGTACATATTATGAAGAAAACGATAAGTAAGATAATATGCGTGTGTAAAAACGATAAAAACAACCAGACTGTATGTGAAGTATATGCAGACCATCAATCTTGAATCAACCTATTATATAAGGATATTCTTTTAGTAGACAAAAAGCATTTGGCAAAATCATTGCTGCGTCAATTGATATTCTTCCCTTAAAGGATTCCTAGAAGAAATGAACCAGAACACAAATAAAGAGGTGACTAATTTACAATTTTGAAATGAGTGCAGGTGCGAGGTACTTTTCACGCATATGACAAATAACCTGTCATAAAATGCGGACCGGATAGCAGCATATTCAATAATGAGTGCAAAATAAAGGTAACTAATGGCGATCGTAGGGCAAATTAAAATTCTAACAGAAACATCGCAAGTTGCATAACGTTACTGGTACCAACTAGATCTAAAGTAACGTTTCCGTAATACGCTACGGGTTTGCAGAGATAGTTTATGCTATAGACAAATTGAAATAATGTGATCAGTTGATCGGTAATGCTTGTGTTCTAACCGTCTTCTCCCCTCCCTCCCTTAGATTATCAGCTGGGTGGATGAATTTATACTGCTAATAACACCCAACAGCGTTAAAACAGCTACACAATGCTTCCGAGTCTTTCAAATTGTTATTTCTGTTCTGTAAAAGAGGAAAACTATCATGCAATACAATCAGAATTTTAATATTATTTCATTTATCATGACACTCTTAGAGTATCAGTTCAAGGGGAGAGAAAAATTACAACCTTAATGGGAGACTATGGATACTTTTGTTACCAGTAATCGTTACTGGTATGAAAAATTGGCTAACAAGTGGTAACAGTGAACCACAGAACCAACGGACTGATGTACCGATGATATATATGCCTTCCAGGTAAAACTGTAATTCAATGATTCAATGTTTTTGAAGCATGGTACTGATTCTTTAATGGACTGACTCTGAAAGAGCTGTCTATCCAAACGTCACCCGTTGACGCAAACAAGGTTATTGTCAAAAATATACTTCCCGGGTACAAGTGTATGAATGAACTGACAAAAGATTACCGGATACGCATGCCTGACGAGCGGTAAGGACCGCGAAACCGGTCGTCTGCTTTCGGGGAAATTGTGTCCAGTCATTCACATACACATTATTAAATATATATATATATATATAAATTTTAAATGATCGAAATTCAGAAATGGGCCAAAATAGGGAAGTTCTGCACTTATCCAGATTTCAGTTCAACACTCCGAGCGACTGAGATCAGTTGGATGGGCGGCAGAACGTGAGTGGCAGAAATCACCACGGAGCTTGTACATCACAATGATAGAATCAGTTATAATCATATTAGAATGTATAATTTTGTTTTCCTATCCTGAAATTCTCTAATTTCCACATATATCATGATCGCATATACTCACTCCCCATGAAGAAAAAAAGCTGATCGAGAAGATGACTGACATGCTCATGTCTTGTCGAAACAGCAGGTGGCAACCCGTTTTCGATTTGAACAAAGAAAAGCTGCATACCGCTGTCACAATTGCAGTAGCTGAGTTTGGACAGGCGGTTGCGGCATTCAACGCCTGAACTGCACCGAAAAAACACCACAAATTAAAAAACAATAGCACAGAGGTGAGGACGCATCATTTAAGAGTGAAAAATGTAAAAATTGACTCCAAAATTTGGAAGAATGAGTGGATGTGGGTCAGTGAACAAGCTAGACAGCTATGAAACGATATAACCATACGGGGTGAACAACATAAATATCTGTGATGCGTGAACACCTGAAAGCTGGTAGGTTGGGGTATACATTATTTCGATTGCATTTGCATATATATACCGGTTGAACGTTGATGAAGATTTCCTTCAGTGTGATGAGTATGACCATATGAAGCTGCGTGGAAAAACATGTTTCAGCAGCTGATTAACATAAGAGGTCGATGGAGCTCTTTTTTAAATCAATGTGTTGCACCAAGACATGAACGCTTTCCTTCTCTCCAAACACAAACCATCTGTGCTATATGGAGAACTTTAACATTAGCCCCCTCTCTTCTGCAAAACAACAGACATTCTTTCGAATATTGCAAAAAAACTCTGCAGAAGCTAACTCCTGAGGATTCCTACAAGCTATGATTTTAAACTATATGAATTCCATCTAATCGAAAACCACAAAGCTCCCATTTAGCAACACAAAGATTACATAACCATTATTTCACCTATATCATCAAAGTCAATAAAAGAAACTAAGTCGTGGTGCTCAATTAGACCGAAGGTGCATTAATATGCAGCATATAGCCGAAAGGCCATCTGGCGAAAAACATTCAACGATTGCGAACAAAGCGCAAACAGTTACCATTACAGCTCACCGGAAAACAAAAATTCTTGCCGGATAAGTAACTATGGTTTTAGCTGAACCAAAAAGAACTGTCTAGTTCGTTTCCGTGGCCCTCCGAAAATACCAAACGTTGATATACCTCGAACGAAATTTTGTCAATTGAACCGACAGACAAAATTATCCGGTAATGATATATCACGCGCAAACGCTATAACTTTTGCAAACACAATTATTTTTACATCGGAAATTCCGAACACCGTATTGAAAAACTCATCAGGGTGAAAGTCTATTTATAAGAGTGACTACGCAGTTTCGAAACCGCATCTATTTTCACTTACATACCTATAAACGACTCTCCGCATATCACAAAAATACTCCAACAAACACCGGCTGAAGTGTCCGGCTGTTTGCATTACAGTTAGTGGCGTGCCTCTGAAAGCCTCAGTATAGTCGGGGGTGGGTGTCTAGGGTTACGGGCTGATCAGCCCTCTCCTTCCACCTCGTGAAATACTCCCATACGACCAAGGCGTCTCAAATAGCCTCTGCTGACGAAGCCCTAATCAGTCTTCTCGTGGCCGAGACGTTTTCCCGCCAAAATGAGAGGACGCAAAACCCAATATCTGGGGCTATAACTGGGCTGGTGAACCACTGGCAATTCACCTAGGGCAAGAAGAGGCGCATGAACCACACTTTCCTGGTGGTGTTGGTCACCGACTCCATTGGACATCGAGGTGTATTGGGCACCTCGGACGTTTGAGCCCGTCCGAAGAGCGTATGATCTGATGAACTGGACACCGGCCCTCAATTGATTGAGGTTTTCACACACTGCCCTGCTGCGATGCGCATCTGGCTTTGATTATTTTTGTGATTTACCTAAAAAAAGTTGATCTGCTTTGGCCTGGGTAGACTAGCAAAATCACCCGCAAGAGCAAATCATGGATCTTTTTTCTTTCTATAAAAGATTATTGTACCGTGACTTGTTTGATACATAGTCTGAACTCAAAAGTGTGTGAAAATATAATGTAGCATAATACCGGCGTGCTCCAGACATTACAATACAATGTTAGAACGCTGGCACTCCCAACTGGTCATATAGGGTTTTGATATGGTCGATTATTCCAAGTCCTAGAGCTTACACTGCCCATTGCCATGATCAAACAATGGATTCTTGTGACTACGCAACTTACCTCTGATACTGGCTTATCAGATAATTGTTTTGTGATAAAACTCTACCCGTTAGGAATCACTGATAAGATTTCTGTTTACTTTCTCGACTGAATACACCAACAGAACAACCAAATCGTCGACTTTTACATGTGGTATTCGGACAAGTGTACATAAACTTAGGTTATCTCAGGAGGTACAATACTTCATTAATGTTATTTAAAATGCTCCGAACATCCCAACGGAGTTCTGGGTGAATACAACACTCTTCATGGGCATGGCAACAGCTAACGAAAACATGGTACGGAACGGCCAATTATCATCATGTTGGCTTCAGTTTAGAGAACGACTAAAGTGCATGCTTCGCATATGAGATCACATGACACGGAAACGAATAGTCGCACCGACGTAGCTCACTCTGCTAATGATGACCGAGTGGACAGTAAATGTGCCGTCTCTCCTGTGTTTGCGTTCCCGTAACTCAGCGGAAACAGTCACTGTGACCTTTGATGGTTAGTTTGTAAACAAAACCAAATTAATGCTAACTACCTAGAAGTTAGAACAAAATATAAGTCAACAAGAATCTACAAAATAAAGCAGGTTGTCGATACGTAATTCCTCTGTCTCCTCAGTACTCAGTCACCAGTCTCACCGTCCAGAATGGCCAAATACAGTAACGAGTAGGTCACTCACTAGTGCAGTGGTTTCACACCTAGTTGTAACAAATCACACCATGAATGTGACTGAGGCGCTTCCTGTGAAACTATCTGTCACTGTATCGTTTCACAACATACAAACTCCTGTCACACGTAATCTTGAGGTGTCACCTTTTTCCACCCAATCCCATTATAACTGTATATTTTCTCGCATAATCACCCACAGGTCTTCTGTGATGCCTCCTCTTGTCCGAAATCTTAGTAATCTGGATCGCATCGCTTCTGAACTCAACTTACTCATATCGTAGACTGCGTTTTGTTTCGTCTTTACTTTCTGCAATTTTGGGGCAATTTTACCTGCTCAATTGGTTCTACTTTAGCTGTGTAGCTGCGGAATATTCACTTTTCGGGATGCATAAAGCCTATTATGCTTGACTTGGGAGCTGTTATCGGTTCCGCAATATTGAAGAAGAAACAAACAACTGATGTGATACCTAAGCACCAACGAGTGGTATCAGTATGATGAATGACAAACAAATTGATAAATATGGTACACGCCAGTCCCTTATATATCAGGAAAGCTCTCGATGGTCAGTTCGTTGTCAACTCTGTAATTTCATGGGGTATACTTTAATGCGTATGCTTCAGCTTTTTGTTTTCAGATTAATTCGTGCTGCATGCAGCACCCCGTTGCTCTCTCGTTCGTTCGGTATCGAGTTTATCAAGGGAAAACAATACATTATGATGGACAACTGAGGTATAAGAACCAGGACAAATATTCGGATCGTTAAAATCTTGAGATAACACGGATAATTTTGAAAACAAACCTCAGGTGCTATTGATCGTTTTCGCATTGAAACCAGTGGTAGAGATATGGGTGGTATAGGACCTATAGATAAGTTCAGTAGATGAATGGTAGTACGCATCAATCAAAAAATAACGAACCCCTACCCATGCACACACATCGTATTATAAGTATAAAGAGAATAAGTTTAATACATCTTATTGTTTATCCCGATCGGAACTCCATTCACGTCGAGTGGTAATTGTATAACTAAGCACAACATGGCTAAATCTGTTATACGCACATTGAGTGTTTCTGCAAGACAATCAACCATGATACCAACTGCAAAGTAGAAAACTGAAATTCAATTGAAAGATACCATCATCAGATACCCAAACCGGATGGACACAAATGTACTAATGAGAAGGCCAACTGACGGTATCCAATAGTTCGAAGAATAATACTAAGATAAAAAAAATATCGACCATACGAGGCTAAAACTAGCATCTTATTCTCACACCGGAAGTGACACTCAACAGTAAAATGATTTTACTATTACATGTGCATACATACATACTTACCTATATTTGACAAAAGACATCGAAGGCGCTCTATTCCCGACAACCAGAGGACAATTATACTTAGAGTTTTTAAGGAACCGGTTACTTTGGGGGAATGGCGCCGACGGTAGTGGTGGAACGAATGGTTGTGTTAAACGACTTACTATCATGTGATCGGCGGATATGGCAATCGAATGAGTCGCGATAAGAGAATAATGAACTAGAATTAACAGACAAACTTGGAATGGATAGAAGAATGTTAAGGTCGTAAATAACACAAGCACGCATTAGAAAAAGTGACGGGGGCTAAATGATGCCAGTCACTATGAGCACTGGGTGATGAACGGCAGTTTCTTTTGTGGGCATTCGAATGTGAACCCGTTAAATCACGCATCCACAAAAAAGCTTTTCGATCAACACAATAGCTTAAAGCTAAGTTGCACTGCAATTCTTAACCTGACGAAAAATAAAACAAAACTTAAGTCGAACGATATTGAGAAACGGTGACTAGGATAAGACGGCTCAGTGTCACCTAATATTGTCTGCGATGACCCCGTAGTCCAGGAGGGGTTGACCACACATATGTGGGGGACAGTGGAAACACAGGAAGACGGGGAAAATAGAACTGGTCAGACTCGAGGGTATCGCAGAATCCGAGATGCACAAAATCGATGGATATGACTACCACTAATTATGAGTCCTGATGTGCATTATTCTTGGTTAACCTAAACTGAAAGATATGACGATAACTGTTGTGTAGAGCACGTTCCTTCCCCATTTAGAACAACATCAGCCATAGTAAATCTAGTAATAAAAAAGGATGCCATAACTTTCCATGTAAGACTCCTCTATAATACCTCTCCTTTGCGTCCTCTTCAATAGAAAATTGTCTTTATCGATATGAAACAAATCGATATTGTTCACATTGTACGGCGCCATCATGTGCACCGAAAACCATCACATAGGGTACGAGACAAGGCCACAACTACCACCAACACCATCCACACTGGCACCAGCAACCGTACCACCACCACCATCATCATCATAAATACATAACGTCAACGCGGCTGATGGGATGTTTTAGGAATGACAAGGATTGTTGTTCTTACTGTATTTTGGAGTTCTCTGATTAGAACTGGACGAGACAGCCAAATATAATGTATCGCGTTAGCATCCCACTCAACCAAATGCCACCACTCACCTCCTCTTCCAATTTTGGACCTCAGACACTCCAAGAGGCTAACTGGACACACACACAAGTGCACACACATAAAGGTTAACTAAAAAAGTGACGCGCAAGCTGTCCCCGAGTGTGTGCACACTAGGCACGTGCTCGCAGGCGTACACAAACATGCAAGCATAGATTCAATCGTTGTCTATGCCACACAGTTCGACTATAGTCAAACGGGACCTGAAAAATGGTTGTGCTGATTGTGCTGACAAATACGGAGGCCCTGAAATCAGAAAGCGGTGGTCGTCATCTGGCGGTGTGCCAGTTGGAGGTAGCCACACTTTGGAGTCCGACGCCAAAACGAAACACACGTTGGCGCCAGGTGTCTACAGGCGTGTCTCTGGCTCATTCTGTCTCGCTAACCCTCGTTCGGTTGCGCGTTTGTCCGTTTGTGCACACGTGCATGCACATGTGCCGTATTCGCTCAAGAGGAATCCGCTGAATGTCGAAACAGGAGATCCGATAGGACAAACGTCCAGCTAATGCGAGTACAAGTTGGTGTGTGTAACCGCAAGTTAAAGTATGCTAAGGCACGCACACTAGTCTCGAACGGAATGTGAATAAAACCCCGCCACGACCGGAAGGACCATCACTCGTTGTGTGGCCAACCGGCAAAATATCTGGCATAATCAGTTAGGCGCATAACATTCGGTCATCGTCAGTTAGTTGAACGGGTTCAATCTGGACCATAACCACGACGAAAAACACTGCAACCCCTGACGATTGACATCTCTGCTACTTTATCCTAATGTGATAGGTGGTGCATTGTAAAGCTATACCATTGTATGTCAACATGATGCAATTGCAGTCCGTCACAAAAATCGATGGATAGACCATTGTGCATTAAAGTAAGTGTGATTAGCAAGAAAAATATCTCCTTTGTAAGCTACTACCATACTACACTGTTATTATGCCTACTAGAAGTCTGGGGATAATGTTGATCAAAATAATGCGTCTGCGGTTTCATAATAAGACCTATTATTTTGTAAATTGGTAAGATGTCAAACTTTCATCAGTCGCGTGGAACCTGTTCTCTTTACTACACTGAACTCAGAAGTTTCGTCAACTCCAAAACGAAGGCTGAAACTCCACCTTTAAAATCCGACAGGGACAGTCCATGTGGGACGGAGGCCTCATACCTTTTGAGATAAACTTACTCCCCTGATTTCACCTGGACATCGATTTGAATATTCCAACATTCAATTTACTCCTCCGTCGAAATGGGCAGCCGAAAGATAGCAACCAAAACCGCCGCACGAAAAAGCATGGTTAACGGTAGTAAAAACTGAACCGAAAAACCACTACGCTATAGAGCCTAGTTTCTACTAACATTAGCCATGCAATTTTGTGAGTTATGACTGCCGATTTGGATAAAAGAGCGAAATGGAATGCTGCGAGCAGAGTCAAGGAGGAAATAGAGAATTCATATGGACTATGGCCGCAAGGATAATGAGCAGATGCACACTATGCGTTTGAGTCTAAAGCTCCGGTTAGGGCTCCTCAATAAAAAACCACAAACTCCCGCTGCCCTGCAGGTAAAAATTTTAAGTAAAAAGCTTTGGTTAGGGTTTCGGAAGAGAAACCCCTTCGTCGGTGTGTGCTACCGCGAATTATGTCGTGACCTGAAGTCTAAGACACCCGTTTAGAATGCCTTGCGCACCTGTCTAGTTCTTCCTTTCACTCCCAAATCGTACAATATGCCTCCCGTTTACTATGCTATGGAAGACAACGCATTTGAGTAACCAGTACACAATAATCACATCATAGAAATGCCTCAGACTAGACTGTGGGTATTACTCTCATCTTTATGTTTGAAAAATTCCTCAAACCGCTCGCGGAAAAAACCTCCTGGGTTGGTTTGACGTTAGGTGTGTTTGCCTATGATAAAGGCTGACCTAGATTATAGGAGAAACATCTGAACACTAGAAGATTATTCAAGCCTGCAATGCGTTTAAATCCAAACAGTGGTACAGAATAACGGGTTAATTCGGAATTACTAGCTAGCCTCGAGCCGCAAGCTCTGAAGCACAAACCTTAAGGCCACTACTACCATACGCTGATGGCAAACTCAACGTTACACATGTGGTCCACTGCTCTACGTCTTAACGCTTAGGCTGCCGGTTTTCATAACAGAACATAAGGTCCTCGTGCCCATGAGGTTCGCTCTTTCTGATGCCCATAATACTAGGGTTTGTTATAAAACAGTGCGACAGTGAAGTTGTAATGATAGGTAATATCTGAAAACTCCACTACCATTTACCAGCAGATAAGCAGAACGTGCGGTAAGAGACGCGCTACACTAGACATCTGGTTCTCCGAAAGTAAAACGTTCTGCAAGCATGAAATTTATAAGCTAAGATAAACAACAGTTCTTTTCATATACTTTTGAAGATAAAGTATTGAAAATCATTTATCACAAATACAACAGAGAACATAGTTATAAAGCACCTAGGGATAGTTTCTCTTTAACTGATTTCTCGTAAGGTCTTAAGAACAGAATCGTCGTCTAGACTTCACCTTCTTAGTGGACTCTGCCATGGCAACGGTAATCTTACCGGAAGTGATTTTAGCTGGAAAATATTGCAAGAAATAATAAAAGTACAGTACATTACCCAACCTTTTAAACTGGATCATTGCACTGTATCTAAATGCACATTCAGGAATACGAACTAACTAGTCAGTGGTATGTCTAACAAATGTGCTCCTATCTACTACTTCAATCGGTAATGGTGTGAATTGGCAGTTATATAAAAAATGTAGGACCACATTTCAAACTGCAATAAAAATTTCACATTGGATCTAATCTATATTAATATCGATCTTTTATTTTTTTATTTGGGAGGAACTGTGATTTCGACTGATTGAATAGGAGCTGATTATGTGTTCGAAAGTTTGCCCATCACAAGTTCGACCTATAACAATGGGAAAACGCCAGGGCCAATCACCATTACGAATTATAAGTAGTGCATGTTCACAAAGCTAGTGGTCGCGAGAACTCCGAACTCACATAATACACATAATAGAGTTGGCTTTGGTAATGGTTTTAACATAAAAATATGGAATAGGACTTGATCTCACACTGGAAGCGTATTAGGAATAACAGTTATCTGCAGCTTGGCTTGATGGACTAAACGATGTTCAATCAAAATATGTCGCATCAAGACTGAAAACGGAAGCGAATCTAACAGCAAAATCCAGAGAAGAGCGATATTTGATTACACACATTAGGAAAGGTACAGCGAGGTTCGGGAATTACACTCCTTCGTGTTACATAATGCATCATTATGATTGCATTCGCGACAAGATGGTTTATATGGTGATCGAACAAGGTATAAGTCAACCGGAAAAATCGTTTTGGAGGATTACGTTGCATTTTCCCCCAACCACACAAACACAACCAAACGTTGGTCGAGAGATTATCATGATGCCAACACATCATCAAAGGCTCGTTGGTGAATACTGGCATTTACCCGATGGTTGCCGATAAGACCAATGAATATTAAGCCAAAGGAATAAATGTAAAGCTTCTCACGAACCAATGTCTGGAGTGTACATGCCCCAAACGAACAACAGCGAACTTCGGCCTTTCAAACTGAATAAAATTATCAAAAGAAGTTGAGTCATACATTTAGATTACGGTCAATTTTACGCTAGGATTTTTTTAATTAGATACTTCGGTGTGATGAAAAGCTGACGGGGAAAGCCCCATCGTCACGAGGACCTACTGTTCAGTGACGAAAACCGGTGACCTAAACCCCGGGACTTGAAGTGGTGAACCACATAAGGCCCCGATAAGTTGGGTGTGATATTGAACCGGACGACAGCACAGCTGCCTACCACCAAAGATAAGTGGCGGGGCTCGAACCGAGGACCATAAGGTCCAAGCACGCCTGTAACAGCGACTAAACCATTGCGCCACCACCACCCAATATAGTGCATACACTGACATTCAGAGTCAGAAAACATATTCTAACCACGCAAAAATCAGCTGACTCGATCAAGCCTGATGTTGACTTCCACAAACCAGTGAGAATATAACCACAATTTACTGAATACCGGGATCTTACTAACGAACGTTGATTAATTATGAGACATGCACTAAATCTGGTCCGTATCTCACACAGTATCTAATCTGGACGGATCACCCGGACCACAAATTAGGACCCACACATCGAACGAGACCGCGCGACGTTAAAACTACTTGTGCTCTTCATCTTTCTCTCTCCAGTCTAGTTTGATCTGCTTATCCGAGCTACAGGGAAGAGGTTACTGGTTTCTTGTACGTGTTTGTGTCATTCGTCTTGAGTACTTACCTGATCCCTGTCACGTTGCGTCACGACTTACTTCTTGTCCCCACATGCGCGCAAATTCATGCATCAAAACACGGTGCAAAGCTGGTAAGTGTGTATGGCACAGTGCAACTAGGATGATCAAATGTTCGATACATATGGAACGCTCGGTCAATAATCAGAAATGAAAAGAAGTGTCTTTGTATTCAATGGTGTGTCTTCGAATCCATTTGTTGAATGGCGAAAGGTAGAACGGTTTTTTCATCGATTTCCATTACCATACACACTACTGTGCCAATCTAATTAATAAGATCATCTACACCCCGCTATAGGTACGGCCGTTATGTGCCGGGGATAAATGAAGATTAACGTTATGTCAGCACCTGTCTTCATAGAGCAGTAAAAGTCGTTCGGGAAGATTTCGAGGTTCATTAGAATGTAGGTAAGACATACGTTGCAAGAAGCAAACACTGCATTTACTTTTTTTCGAGCGCTACATAAAACATTTATACGTACGGAGGAGAGGGTGGGACAGGAGTGTACATTGCTGCATTGAATACTCAGTAACGAAAAGGGAAATGAGTGGGGGAGGATAGCCGGTTGAAATGAATGCCATGACAGACATTCAGAGTCAGCTCTTCATACACAGAATGATTGCTGAATTGTGATGAGCAACGCTTTAGTGAAGATCATTAGCTTGGAAACCGAATTAAGTGATAATGTTTTGATTGATTAGGTAAAACCAACTGAGACCAGATGCCAGGGTAAACTTCACAATTGATAAAACTAGGTTTATTGTGATGACCTGGGTTGTTCTCGTGAGTTATTTATCAATCGTGTAAGCTACTTAAATAAACATTCCTACATTTGCCGGGTCAAACATCGGTCTGTTCCGCCGAGATCCCGAGGGTAGACGATTACTAACCGATATCAGTTGTGCACTTTCTCAAGCTCCTTAGATTAATAAGACCGCATCAGGAGTGATTTGTGCCAGCGGATAGACTTCCACAGCGTTGGGCCGGCAAAGGCTGGTTACAACTAAGAATAAAAAACAGCGAGTCTAATCAAGCAAATTGTGCTAGAAACCTCTAGATTAACCTAACCAATCATCAGAATTAGAAAAATATATGAAGAACAACATGAGAGTTCAATCTGCAGCTGAGCCGACGGATTCGCGGCGCTGATGAGACCCAATCAAACCGAAATAACTGTACAGTGTATCCTAACTTTTCGGTTCATGCTTGATGGGCCCTGTAAATGTAGAAATTCATTCAATAAAATGACTAAGTGTCGAGAACAGTGCCGCTCGTTGGTCTGCTAGCCTCCTACAAACATCAACCTTACACGTATTTTGGATTTAGGCGCTCAGTTGTTCATCCAGCTCGGCAGTTAGATTAAGACTGAACTCTAATTTATACTACTATCTCAGTTAGAGAAATAACAATTAAAACAGTTGCATAAAAGTCTGCGTTATATTTAGTTTCTTATACGGACAATACTTCAATTTTTATTTGAACATAGTCTAGTTTCATATGTCAATCAAATGAGTACCGGAAAACAGTCAAAACTGGATCGCGGGAAGATAGAGTTGATGTTTCTTCTAAATGGAACTGAAACCAAGGCTCGGTTTGGAAGCCCAACAGTTAAGCAATGCAATTAGCAATACCATACACTAAATTATAGGAAATTAAACAGAACTGTGACGAAACAGAGTGAGTATACTTTGATTGAGTTACAAGTTCTTTTTGCTTAAGTGCAATCTTTTATTTACAACGGTGAGATCTGATTTTTCACTACCAGACACAGGATACTTTCTACTCCTGGACAACTTGGGGATACAAGGATAAATTTTGTAATGCAGAACGAAACAAAAAATGAACCCACTAATAAGGTATAAAGGTGGCGGAGTTGTATACTGATAGGCAATCCGCGGAACTTCGCAGTACCTTTCCAGGATAAATAGGCGAAGTATTGGTTATAAACTTGTATCATTGCCTTTGCATTCAGTTAGTCATCCAAGTTTCAGTTGTGCTAGTGTTAAACTTCTGCATGTAGTCTTGTGACAGTGCTTCCAATTCTTTCTTCAACTACATTCTCAGGCTATTGGGGTTCACAATTTTCTACTTTTCTATTCTTCTGACTATGGATTTTCAAATGGGATACGGACGGACAAACAGTTCCGATAGCGTTGTCATCCTCCAAAATTCATTTCCTTACAATATACAACCGCGGAAGCAGATGATGGTCAAGAAGAGCGGAGTAACTGTATCTAGGTTATCCAGAAGGAAGAATCTGGTTGATTCTTTCAGTGGTATTTCGTCCTAAGCCGTGCTCCTAATCATAATCACTGTTTTTTTTTTCTGAAAATTTCAAACCCAGTGTCTTGGTTTTGACATCCGTAATAACATTCCTTGTGATCCATCGCCGTGGATTACGGAATCTTCATATTCTCATGCACTGATTGATACTAGTCACGCCTAAGAACAGGTACCTTTGTGTGGATGAAAGATTAGATGATACCACTTTCAGTTCTGTCCACCGAAGGATCGATGACGCGTGTTGCTAACGCTGATTTTCAGCTACCTAATGCATAAGAATATCCTCAGCGGCTCCGTGACTGGGTCGAACAACATTTACTAGGCCTTACAACAATGCAACGAGTTGGAACCACTCCACTGAAACGACATAAATCTACACCAGGATGTGGTGGAATGTATATGCAGCAAAAATAGACACTCCAGTGCCACTCACTTGGTGTGTCTTCGAGGCTCTACCTCGAAATCTTGCTATATTCAGAACGACAGCATGTTAGTCATGGTCATACTTAGTATCAGGTCAGATTTGTGATTGGCTCCATGGAAACATATGACTACTTTTGAGACGAAAGTTCACCATGTCCTCTGACGTCATCGTGGATCATCCGTGAATATTCAATGAGTAAAGTAATACCCACCTATTTACAGCTGTCCGTTTGATTCAGGACATGGAGATACGGCAGGGTGAGCACAGCTCTTCTGGCTATAGACGTGTAGTAGCTTACAGCCACCGACGTCAAAGATGAGCGCTCTTACCAATCCATAGAAGCAGTTGGGGGGCATAATGCAAAACACGAGACATCACACAGATCCACCAAAACCTGAAAGTGAGATGTCAAAAACACATTCTGGATAGAGAAAATGGTTAGAATCAAGCTTTTTCACTATCGGTAGTTGGTTTCCTGTTTGGGTAGATACAAGTGAGAAGATTCATTCGTAAGAATCCCAACAACATGGAACACATTTAACTTTTTCTCCTGTGCTGAAGAAAGATTTCGCTGAGGATGAAATACATCAGAAAGTCGATGAATTTACAAAAGGATGCTGTCTTATCCACAGATATCAAAGACAGCAAAAGTTCTCATTTAAAGACCAAAAACACTTCCTGCAACCAAGAAAGGCGATGATTTCCTAAAACTTCTCGAACGGGAAAATAAATACACCGACTTTAAAATTTAAAACGAATGGTGTTAAATTGTCTAGATCGGGAGTGTGGGGGTTTCATGCACCAAACCGTAGGACTAGGGAGCTGATCTTACAAACCCCAAGAAATCCTCAGGGAGTGGTTTTTCACTCCATTGTTATGGCACGTGTGAAAAACAGAATGAAAGTAGACAAAAGTACCGAAACATCCGAATTCCAGTTTTCTAACAGCTTAGTGGCTCAGAAACACTACCTGAAGTGCATGGAACTCAATACTTCCGTGAAATTTGCTTGATTTCATCGTCGCAATTTGAGCATCGGTTGAACTTGTTATTGCAGAGTGAAATTGAACATTCTAAGATCAACCAATAAAGATGAGCCTCAGGATTTCTAGCGTGCTTGGTTGTCCGATTTCGTAAAAGTAAACCACTTACCAATGCGTCACTGGATTCGTCGATGGTATATTGTTGACAGGGCGCCAAACACAAATGAAATGCAGGCACCACCTATTGATAGAATATGCGTGCCTAAAACGGAATGATAGATGGTTCGTACCCTCCTGCGGTATAATCCGTCCGTGGCTCCCGGTGCGCTTTGCGCGCACGCTTCATTGCGTAATTGTGCTCGCGCCTTGATTATCACGTTCGTGTGAGCAGACAAGCGCCCGCACAGTAAGCGTACTGGTGATCCCATGAGGACATGCCTTGCCCTGTCCTGCTACAAGGAACCAAGCTAATGTGATTTGACAGGTCCCGGCGACGTATTTGAACCTCAGTTGGATAAGCACCTAGCTCGTCTATTTTGCTTCTACAGCACGGTTGTGCACCCAAAGACACGTGTGCCTATTAGGGGGACTCCGTTTAGCGCATAAGGTCGAATAAATGAGTTGATCTTTTTGTGTGCTAGTGGTGCAAATGCACGCACATACGTAAGCGACTGCGTGCGTGCGTCTGCATGCCTCCTGCGTGCCGCCAGACATGGCGTAAGCTCTCTGACAGTCAAGAGCAGACGCGAGACCGAGACGCCAGTGCCGCCTTGCATCGTCGCCAACGCTGGTTGAAAAAGCTTAAACGACAGGGCAGTGTGGACTGAGTGGTTGGTGCGCACTGGGGGCAG
>UZAN01043222.1:4060-22023 GCA_900618425.1 Echinostoma caproni
GGTATGCTTCCTTATTCAATGCAAGTCAGATAAGAACTATTCAAGGCTCCAGTTGAAGGGAAAATGATTTGTTGTTTTGTGGGTTTCTACAAATTGATATTTTTCGTCAGGCATACTTTTAAGTTTGTTATACTCAAATATAATGTAAGTGCTTCATTTAGCAAACAGCGGTAGCGTGCCTCCTTATATCTGGGTCATAAGACCAGCCAAGTCCTTGTTATCTTGCGGTCAGCCTGATATGGCTAGTGAAGCCGGTTAGAAACACATACGCCTCAATCAATTATTCACTCCACGGGTTTTGTGACTGATTTACGGTCAGCACTCGTTCTGGTTAGTACACATTTAACACCACGTCGGTGATCTAAACCACGAATGAAACCCTACCGTTCTAAGCATTTGTGTAACCAAAGTACCAAACGCCCCTCACTGAACTTGACAAACAGTACCGGTTCCATCTCATATTCGAGCAAAATCAATCACACACCGTAAACTTGTCTGGGGGTTGAGACGTCAGAAATTGTAACATCGTCCTACCTAATTGAACGTACTAGGACCAGGTGAACGCCAACGTTATACTTGGTGGAAATATATTTTATTTGGTAGTTCATATCTTTTGGCAGCCCCGCTGGGTTACTAATCCACACATTTGTGCAGCGCTTGGTTGCTCCCGGAGTTGAACTCATAAGTGGTATGTTTAACGAAGAGTCAAATCCCAGCGAGGCGAATACTATTCAAAAAAGTCGGATTGATCAAAGATGTATATGTACCAAAATGGTTTTATGCATACTGGTTTGTTGTTTGCTATCGGTTCATTCGGGTTGTTTTAAAATATGCATTTGATTGAAGGATTGGCTTCCATCCCTTGCTTCAATTCCGTCTGTCAAACAGAATAGCATTATCCTCCATTTTCAATTTACTTACGAGTTATTTCAGTTTCACCGGTTATATCTATTTTTTCCATATTCTATATTCAATTGGGTGTGGCTCTAAAGTTTCCTTCACACACACACACACACACACACACACCATTTCCTTCCCATCACTTTGTCGTTCCGTCTCGCGTCAAAGGGTTGTTTGGTCATTTTCGGGTCAATCTTTTCTTCTCCTCTTCAAAATAGAGCAACCCGGTCGAACTGCGAGCAGATGAGCAGCACCAGGAAAAAAAACAGACCCTAAACAAAACAAACACAAACAGACGGTTCTTTTAGTTCCATCGGGTAAAATGCAGTCTTTTCTTCTTCTATCAAACGTTTGTTGACTTCAATTAGAAATGTAAAAATATGCCTGTGGTTCTTTGTTTATTTTCGGTTTCACTCTTCTATTCGAATGTACTGCTTTTCTAAAAATGGAAATAATCTATTGGATAATGATCTGGGGTTTTGAAGTAGCACGCGTTTGGTGATCAGATGTAAGTAATGCTAATGAGGGAAGACTAAGTGAGTTTCATGTGACGCGTCGAGTAAAAAGAAACGGTTATCAAGTCTGCACTTCGACGCGGAGGGTAGGGAGAGAATCGGAAAAAGCATTTTTGATTAGCCATTGTATCAAAATGCAGTCTGTCAAATACTAAGTCAGGAGTTCTTCCAGGATGTGGCTGTTGAACAAAGAAGCCCTCGTATTTCGTCTGTTGACTGACACCGACCGAGAACGGCATCCCTCCGGTGCTCCAGTCTATCGAAGCAATCAAGAAGGAATGCACACATCAAAGTGAACTTCCCTGACCGATTGGCAAGCAACCCAGTAATTTTGTGTGTAATGGAAGAACTTCATATGTGTGGTTCTCATTTCGTCAAAAGGTTCATTTTCGTCACATCATGTTAATTCTTATCAAACCGACAACTACCTGTAAGATGGTCCTTATGAGTGGAATCGAACAAGTATTACGCTGTTTGTGTACACTAAAACACTTTACACATTTTCTTGTCCATTCCGCAGAAAATCTCCGGGACCTATAAATCACAAGGTTTATTTAGGCGTTACTTTCCCTTTTGACATGGTTTACCTTATCAAAAAGAAAAAACGGCATAAATATACTTCAAGTAAATATTTCTGTTCTAAGTTTTAGCTACTTTAAGGGACATCAACAAGTCATTCCGTAGGATAAAAACTGCATCGATGAAGTTCTTCTCCTAAATCTTCTTCCTCAGTTTTAGAAAAATCAGGTCCACGGTACTGAAAAAGAATGAATAAACTACATAGGTATACTCACTCTCCGCGTAAAACGAATTGGCATGATCACAGACTCACGTTCACTGTGATTTTTTCGTTTAGAGATATGTATTTCATGGCTATTTTGCTTGTTCAAAGCACGTAAGTTGATTCTTACTTAGTGAGTTCAATTGCGTAGCAACGTATTCATGGACTATTTTTTAGAACGATGTCATAAATTACTGTCGCTCACTCACACGATTTATGAATTATAAGGTGATTTAATAAAAGGCTATGGGAGATTTTATTGCTTAGTGGACGGTTGACGAGTTGTCAACTAGACCAACCAACATGTAATTCTTTTGAATCTGCAACTGAACAGTTTTGGGACAGACTCACATCGGTTCCTTGGTTAGGGAGAGGTGTACGTGAATTTTTGAACGCATGTGGTAAACAGTGAGAAGGCAAGTGACGGTTTAAATAGTTACACAATTGTATGACAGTCAAGCTGCTGCTATTGCCGAACCGGAATGGCCTAGAACGCCAAAAACATAAAATTGGATCCACGATGTGTCCAGTTTTCATGATATGTTGTGTGATGGATGACTCTGGATTTCCCTTTCAAAATGACCTCTGAAACTGCGTTGTATCGACCATTTTGGAAGGTGTTCGCACATCTGTTCTGACAGGGTTGATTTGTTCTGCAATGTAGGCATATCCGCAATTGCAGGTGAAATGATAAACGATACACGATACAGAACTGAGCGGCTGACTCTGTTTCCGGTGGTCCAGACGAAGCCCCTGGGTATAGGGTGTTGATCGAGCCTGGGGGGGGGGGGAGAAAATGTTAGATCTAATGCCACCTTGAGCTTCAGAAGAGCATGTTTCAAGCTGTTATTACGCAACATGAATCCAAGACTCTTACCTTTCAGCGAAGCTATGGTAATCAAGTTAAGCAATCCAATTTCTGTGCATAAACAATTCTAATGTATTCAATCAAGTTACCCTGGGACTGATCCTGGAACTGATTTGCATCTCCCCTCACCGTTGTCGGATTACTCATTGGATTTAGCAAAAACATGGTTCTGTTAAAGCGAAATTTCTTTATGTTGTAGAGACCGAGGAAATACAAAGAAAAACTAACATCTTGCAGTAATTTTCCTTTCTCTGTTCTAACGGAGCACACAAATATTAAAATGTTTTCTTCAATTGGGAATATTTCATGTTTGAACATCCGGGGGTTATTTCACAACTTTTCTTTCGAGTTCTTATATGCTGCAAAGATTTCTTTGTTTAGATCATTTCTCGGATTGTTAACCTCACACAATATACTGACTTTATCTAACAATCAAATTCACACTCGCACAGCAGCACACACCGAAACACCACAATAGGCAAATTTGCCAGTTTGCATCTTCTCATACATTTTAATACTGTGAATATATGAAATGGATGAATAGGCATAATTTATTCAGATCCGAAGATGACTGTCATACACCACTTTCTCCGGTAATAAAGTGTCATATTATAGGGCTTTTAAATGATTACGTGGTGTCACATTGTTCCAGAATTCTCTGGAATGGTGATCCCATTGATTACTGTGTTCAACAATGTTCACTGGCTGAATGTGGTTGACTCATTCTGCGGTCGACTTCCATACTGTCATGTGGTTCTGGATGCAAAACAAATTCACGGTACTTGTTCTATCCAGTCATCCTCATTTTTGTGCTTACAACCTTGCTGTCATTGATCTAATAACCCGTCGAGTGGAAGAGCTTGACCTTCAGCAATTAACAGATAATGGGATATTTAGACGTATATAGTTTCGCAATAAAGAAGTACAACGTTATTCACACCTAAAGGGGAAAAATTTATTCCGCACTTTAAGTGACTCCCATTGTATTTGACAAACGGATAAGCATCTATCGAACCCAGTAGTACTAAGCCGATTGAATTTATTTTCATTGGAATATCCTTCAAACCGAGGGCCAATTCAAATAGAGGAATAGATCGAGGAAGGTAGGAAACACAGGGTACTATTAAGATCTCTCATCGTCTTCCTTCATTCAATCAGTGATCCGCTTTTAGTTATTGCCTTACCCGATAGTCTATTTTCCCCATCAGCAACCTTCCGGTGACCTGGGTATTTTTCAGCAGTTTTTCTTTTCACACTGTGCCCGTTTTTTATCAAATCCATATGAATCACTTGTGAGCGAAAATCTGATGTTGCACAGTGATGAAGTGTTTCGAGAACCTGAAAAATTTGCTGCATTACACGTCAGTATCAATCAAACTGTTTAGTTATTCCTGAAATCTGCCACAAAATAGTTGGGCTAAAAAGAATGTTTCTTCTCGGCTTATAGATGCAAAGAAAAATGTTCACGAACCACTCATTTTTCTCTGTGTTTTCCCGACAGTTGTAACTGCAATAATGGATTGCAACGATATAAGTGTAAAAGGAACATAATAAGACCCTATTAATGATAATAAGGTTAAAATATGGAAATTTTTAATAGTAAAGATAAAGATTAAAATGAGCCTGAAAAATTGATGGAAGTATGCTCAACGCCTTAGGGAAACCATTAACGTGTTCAGTACGGATCATTCTTGGAACAATAGCATTTCTCGCAGTCATAGACAGTTTCAGTTGAATGGACTGTCTAGGCGACAGTGAACGGTCGAGCCAAACATCCTCTGGTTTCGATGGTTCAGATCAATTCATCTAAGCAGATAATATATTTTTATTTTTATTTTTATTTTTATTTATTTTGCAAGCTGAGATATGCTTACATTTCAGTTAAAAATTGTACACTGGTCGTCACACCGGAAAAAAATATAGAAGTATAAAAAATTCAATAGAGTGCTGTGTAAAAAAATAAATGTCTCTAAAGTTTAATTCATTTAACTACAGATTAACCTAATTCATTTATAATTCGTTCCTTGTTGGTCCAAATGCGAACCAGATACGGTACAGTGGAGTTTTTATAAATGTTTATTCGGGAGGGTAGGTATCGATAAGAGGATCGAGTGATCGAGTGGGTTCGACAAGAAGATAAGTCAAAATCCAAATGATGGGTGGGGTCATTTAGAATCCTATTTGCAAAGGTCATACAAGACTTCATATGACCATTAATAAGTTCTGTGAATAATGACTCGTCAGAAATTAAAGATGCACGGCTTATTATCATTAATCCACGACGGGCATTACTTGTTTTGCTTACTACAAATATATTGTTTGGTAATGTGAAAATTTGAGAGGCGAACTGCTTCTGGTACGAGTGATATGCCTCCAAGTCATTTTAAAATATATGACTTTGTGAAAGCACCTAGAGCCACCTTGAAGTGGAATCCTTTTACAAATTCAGTTTCTGTATTTTCAGTTTGTATAGCCATTCAATGTGCACTTTGATGCGGCTGTTTTGGCTGCTGTCTGTTGTTTGTCCACTCGAGTAAAAGATTAGAAGGAAGATTAGAATCTTAGAAGCAGTGTCAAGATAAAAATAAAGAACTGAGATAGATTAGGGATAATGAATAGGTGCACTAACGCAATAGTTTGCGACACAGTCCCCGGATGCGCTGATCTCGGGGTCTCCATCAAGGGAGCATAACGCAACAGATATAAGTGAGTCTGCTGTTCAGCGTCTTTACGGTCTTATACTGTCTTAGCTTGTCCATCATTGGCATTTTTCCACCCGTTCCCCACATACGCAAATATCGCACGCCGTGCTAATCCACGTGGTTATTGCGAAATGACCTTTACCGTTCGCAGTTTCAATTCCAACGCCATAGTCATTCTCCTGCTATGTCACACCCATTGGGGATTCGAAGATTAAAATAGGTTGCAGAAACCGCGATAAAGTGCGCTAGTCAACAGTATATGCTTTAAAGTAGTATGAAATCCACTTGAAATATTTGTCACACAATAAACAGGATCGGTGAAAACTGAATTACTTTCTTTACGTGTCCCAATTATTGAGGAGAATCTACTGTTTAGTTAAAGTCTAATTAAAATAAATAACCTCAAAAAATCTTGATTTATTGAAGAATTTTAAATCAAAGGGATTATTCTCTGAAATTAACTTGAATAGTGAACACAACATTGCAGTTGAACACGACCAAATTCCAGGATCAGTTCGTAGCATCTCAGCTGATGCTTAGTGCAGAAAGCGAAAAAATATTTTGCAATTATTATCTAACACAATGTCACTTCACTCTTCCACTGATGTGGTTATCACGGCATTACCAGGTTGGGGTAGAACTCCTGCTGTTAACGAGTCAAAGACTTTCGGAGCTTGATTGCCAAGGCCTCTGTAAATAATTTATGATGCTTTGTGTTTATTAGTATTGGAGCTTTACTCAGGCCACACCACCGCTTGGACGCTGTGAAATAATAATCTATATTTTATTAGATATCGATAACTAAGTGTAGTAACACCATGCTGGATAATAGCTTCAGGGTGATCTTTCGACTTCAAGGTTAGCATAATACGTCACGCCAAAGGACAAATATAAGAGAAGTTTTCATCCCACACAGAATAGCGCGTTCGATGGGGCTGTTACTTTATAAGGCAGTCCGTGATATCACGGAGTTTTGATCGTTAATCGGCTCCCTGAAGTTCCGCTCTCTCCACACATCCTACCAGCAGTAGTTGCAAGCGCCGAGTCCAACTAAATTAAATTACTTTTGCTCCCTAAATGGAACGAAATTCCATTCGATCGCACAAGTTCCTTGAATTTCAGGTCGAAATAAACGTCCTCCCATTAGTAAAGTTGTTTGAGATGTGTATCTGCTCATTTTCTTGTATTTGATCCAAGAGACTGTTTTCAGTACTCACTGTACCATTCACATCGAAACGTGCAACTCATGCCCCGTTTTCATCCCCGATACATGCCTCAAGCAGTTTGCAGCTATACGTAGCCATCTATTCGTACATTTTCCCAAGCGCTTGCTATGCTGTTCAATCAGTTTATGACTGATTTTTAGCAAGTATCATTCCGCAGTTTGAACTGGGTACTTTTGCGTGGTGATATTATTCTCAAAAAGGCATCGATTCTGGATTTCTCTTTATCAGTAAGCCTCTTCCGTCAAGCCGTGGTTGACAATGGCGTGTAGCAGCCTACTTGGATGTAATTGCTCCTTCAATGTCGTGCGGAGTGATGTGAGTATTACCGTACCTCACAGCCGTCTGTCAACCAAGGACTCATCATAGTAGACAGTCGCAATGATAAAGTACAACTTTGTGATATCCACCGTACCCGTTTGAAAACGGAATTGGATGTATGAAGTCCATGGAATGTGCGATAATGTTTTCACTGTTAAAATACTATTTTCCACATTGTTTTTAATTTGACGAAGTTTCGTATTTCGCCTTCGGTTGTGCAACGCTAGGCAATCTGGGCACGTCACTACCATTTTAGAATGAATGTGAGGCATGTGCGTAGTTTACTGGACCTTTCGTTTTAAGGTTTTTCTTTTTCTTTTTTAGATCCTACACATTGTTTCGAAATTCCCCTTCCATGGAGAACCCGTTTTCTGAAGCTTTTCCTACCTGTGCATTGAGAGCGTCCGCGCTGAGCCACGTTCAGGAGTTGGTTATACACCCGAAATAGTTCGTTTTCGGCATTCCGAAATCGCTGTTGGTACCAGAAACTCCGATCGTGTCACCCGGCATCAATCTGCAGCAGTGTACTTGGAATTGGTAGCAGCGGTGGGCTTAGTCCTGCGTGTTACAGTTGCCGCTTCAGGTCTCAAAAGTGATGATAATCGTAATGCGGAAGTAGAGATAACCCAAAAGTCTAGGGAGGTGCAATAGTTCTGTCGCTCAGTGTACTGTTCTATTAAATTTCAATTTAACGCTGACCATAGAATTGAGTGTATGGTGTCCATCACGATTTACAACGGGTTTGGCTATTAGGCCATCACACGAGTAGGGCACGAGATGCGATTTAGATCATACATTTTGCAATTCTAGTTGTTCGATCGAAACTAAAGTCGTCCGCGTACCATTCAAATCTAACTTGTTGACCCTATCAGGGTTAGCTAGCCCACAGACTGTCATAGAAACACCAATAGAACGTCTCTACCTCAAGTACTGAACAATCAAAATTACAACTTTGACCGCATATCTCAGTTGCCATTATAATAGCGTAACGGGAGCTGTCGATAATTTATGTGGTAGTTAATTAATCTACTGAGAAACCCTGAGTACAAACATAGTAAAGTTTTTCTTTAATTCACCGCACTGAGTGTGGATTCCGGGTTCGATAAGTGTACGGTCGTAGTAAGATAATCGTCCACTAAATCGCCGGCCGCGGCCGAGTGGTAAAGGTCATCAACTGGTCGCTCCAGGGGACTTGTGTTTGAATCCTACCACTACTGCCCGACTTTACCTGTTCTGTGTTGTATGGCAGCCGTTTGATTGGCCGCTTGCCCCGTCCCGAAAATTGCATCATTATAAATTGAATAAATGGAAGTAAAATGAAAATAAAATAATCAATTGAATTCTGCTTCCATCAGTGGGACTGATCGCAAATGCAGCTTTGGATTTGGTTAACGAGCATCAAAAATAATCACAAAAGCTAAATAAAGACATTTGAGTGTCACCACAATTATACCGGAAAAATGAGTGAATTGTAAAGATTCATTTGTAGCAAAAGCATAAATCATCGATGGTCTCCGCTGGACTCTGCATTGAAAATCAACGAAAGCGCTGTTGATACGATTTGTAGTGGATGCGAAATCCAAGCATCCGCGCTTAGCTCAAATTAATCTGGTAGCCCCTGTGGTTCTCCGATTCAGATAAATTCCATTTAATTCACTCCTTCACATTCATTATCCTTGCGATGTTTAGATATGTCCGCAAAGAGTTTATTGGACCACCAAAACTGAGAACTCACCTCGATTTTTTAATAGCCCAGTTCTTCATCTTCAAATTCTAAGCATTGATTTGTTCATCAATAATATTGTTAATAATCAACAGACACAAAGTGCAAAGCTTTCAATCAGGTAGCCTTTATCCTGAAAGTAACCAGCTTTCGCAAATAATCTGATAATCATCTTCTTGAATTTAGCATTTTCAAGAGTTTTCTATAAAATAGATTATGCTTTTACTCTGCTGCTTTGAGTTGGCATTGGCTCATTCAGCATACCAAATACATTCTGCTTCTTCCTAGT
This sequence comes from Echinostoma caproni, assembly GCA_900618425.1. Lineage (NCBI taxonomy): Eukaryota > Metazoa > Platyhelminthes > Trematoda > Plagiorchiida > Echinostomatidae > Echinostoma > Echinostoma caproni. The sequence goes on from UZAN01043222.1 coordinate 13,383, forward strand.
AGAAAAGTAATGGTACGTCGTCACGACAGATGACATTCTTCCTGCCTACTCGTCAAACAATGTTTGTAATGTAGAATCATTCACAAATTGTTGTGTTAAATCTTTTAATTGGCTGCAACTCACCCACTGCAGCAGGTCCACATGATCCAATTTAGATTTTATTTCTCTAGCTAAGGCAAGCACATCAAAAGCAAATAATGAACTGTACACTTCTACTATCCTAGACTGTTGGAAGCCGGTCACAATAATACCAATCCCCAAAACATTCAAATCTTCTATCCTCTTCAGACGTTTTCGTCCCATAGCGTCACAATCTTCATCTCTTAAGCTGACTGAAAAAGCTATCCTCAAATGCCTTCAGCAGTCTATAAACATTAACAGTAATCCTTTACTATTTGCCTACAAGCCTAACAGATCCACATTGGGTGCAGTCTCCACTCTTATTCCTTTTATCACTGTCTTTGAACAACTCTGTTATGTCAGTTCGGTGTTTTTCTGGACTACTCTTTAGCAGTTGATTTCATTCCTCGATGAAAGTCGTAAGAAAAACTGGAATCATTTGAAGGCCTCAAGCAAATGTTATCTTGGCTATCCAACTATTTTACTGGTAAAGTGTAAACCACTAGATTGGGGAAGGATTCATGTAAACCCTCAGTCAGCAACTTCGAAATTTTTCAAGGAGCTGTTCTATCCCCATACTTAGTTTTCGCTTACATTTGTGATGTTCTTTGTGTTTCTCCAGCACTTATTTTGAAATATGCAAATGAGGTTTCTTCTTACTCTAATCTATGCTTCTTCACAGAAAATCTTGATCAAATTTAGTCATTCTCCTCCTTTTCGGGGCTGACCTTAAACCCCCGTAATTGGGTTAAGTGTTTATATAGTTTTGCTCGCTCTTATCCGACAGACCCCACAGTGATAAATAACAATTCTTCCTCTAGGGTGAACTAATCAAAAACCAGAGGAAAAACAAGAGAAAGTGCGGAAATTTTATTTATTCGAAAAATCTGAGTTTTTAACGGAAGTACAAACCGAAGTTTTGGGACGGTCATGAACGGACAGGAATTAAGTGAATGGTTCTGATGATAAACTGAGTTCATTATGTTCAGCTTCCGACGTTTTATCTTGAACAGCTAAACAACTGTGACTGCCACTCAGAGGTTCAGTCTAGTCCCGTAAAAATAGCATCTTTTATAATCCACGATTTTCTCTGGTATTCAGCACCGATTTTCTACATGTTAAAAGTTATGATGGTTATATTGAGGGTGCTCAGATCTCTGGTAACTTTGCCAATTTCATCCAACGTCGGAGTGGAGGGGGACGTTCAGAGAACACATTTACCACAAAGAAGGATATTCACCAGTCGATCATTGAGCAATTTGATAGTACGATTTGTGTCATCGGAGTTTGATCACGTAAGGATAACATTGCGAAGCGCTTTTGACATGAGCGGCTGGGATTACGCAAAGCACCCACGAGGGAAACTGGTTATTAGGCAGCCACAACCTGGAAATTACCTCCGTTGTAAACTGTAATCGCATAATTTATCGAAATCATCCAGCAAGAATATTTGCTGTAACAAGTGTCCGGGAGAAGTGGGCAAAACGCTACTCTGCATATACAATTTTAAAAGTGAACACTGGAGGTCAAGATCTTTCTAAATTCATCGAAAAATCATACTGCGGTGGAATAGGTTTTGTAAAAGGTCTTATAAGCTCTCGTTCGTGACTGTTAAATTGGCAAATGTGCCACATCATCATGGCTATCGTGCCTTCATTGATGGCTTATTTAGTCGTTGCCGCCAAAGCTGGTGGAATTACGATTCTTCCCCCAGAAGAACTGTTTCGTTTTCTTCGCCCGTTTGTGAGTTCACGTTTGAGACTTAAGTTACCATGACTGCAAGGCTTGGCCATGCATTTTCTCCTTTCCGTAGAAATTTATATTGATAGCTCTATTCCGAACGAATTTTTGTATCACCTTCATTTTTTTGCATTGGAGCATCGCTAATACTTGTATTGATGCTGTTGTTACTACTACTACTACTACTACTACTACTACTACTACTACTACTACTACTACCAGTACTACCCTTGCCATGTGTGATTTTGTTTGTTTCTCTCGTGTGACATGGGAGCATAATTCAGTCCGTACTGTGCGAATGCTGGGCTTCCTCGTAAATAAAAAGTTGCCGCCCTTCAGTCTCTGCAAGCCTCACCCAGTTTGTTCGTGACAGTGCTTGCACGCGCGTACACATACATAAGAGGCGATTTGGCTGAGCAGTAGTGGATTAACCACAGGCCTCTCTGTATGTCTGTTCATGGTCTCGTCTTAACCTGTCTGTCTGTCTGTTTATCTGTCTGTCTTCTCTCTCTCCATTCACGGTGTCAGTTTTCACTACATAGTGAAGACCATGAGGCCACGGGTTCATTTCATCCACAGGCGCACAATGCACCCAGCGAGGAATTGCTTCCCCTGTGTGAGCGATATTACTGCCTGTTTGTCTCCCGAATCTATAATGGCTTTCGGGGATATGGTCATTGCAAACTCCCAGACGTGTGAACCAATCGTATTCCATCCAACTTGTACTGGGCGAGATTTATTCAAGCAATTTACGCAACTTTGCATCTGATACCATGTGCTCGTTTCGGTTCCAACAAACGAGTCAATGAGAGCATTTCTCCCACGATTGTATAAGTTTTACTCAATCGATTGTACAATGTGTCAGACAAACGGAATAATAATTCGGGCTGTGCATAAGCGTTCTCTGGCTTCGTACTGTAGTTTCGAGCTAGAGGTTGAAATTTGAGCTCAGCATTACACGCAAATATGCAGTTCTCCATGAACACGTGAACACGTGATGCATGGGTACAGCTGACAACAAGTGGCACGGAAAGAATGCCATGTTTTGACAGTCTCATCGATCCAACCGACAGTGAAGGTTCGGTGCTTGTTTTGAATGCACTGGTCAGGGCACACTGACGATAAACTGGCTGAACTATATCCGCATGGAAATCAGCCAGGTGTCGATCACGTACCGATTTTAGCGGCTGCCACAAACAGACTTGCGTCCGACCCGGTCTGTCGAGGTGGTTCATCTAGGCGATCACGTCAAAGACAAGCTCATTTTACTGCACACACGAACCCTCAGCCAAATGAGAGTGGCGCCAAGGAGAACTTCCGGTCACCTGGTCTCAACAGACTGGCGGATGCAAATTACCCGCGGTACGACGCGGCCGACGCCGATTTCAGTGCAGAAGAAGCAACCCCGGCCACAACTAGTTCACCGATCACAGAAGACTATGGCTGGCTCATCCCCGTGCATCGTAACCGACCAACGACAAAGACGTGTATTATACCTTCACAGTCTCATAGTCGGTCTCCGTGCATGGATTACAAAACCAAACAAGCTTCAATTCCCCAAGCCCGGATACCATCTACATCGGGACACAGTCCAACTACCGCGTCTTCCAGTCATCGAATTTTGGTGAGTCGTCATTTAACTCTTTTTCATTATTCATTACCTCGCTCACATTTGCCATTATCCTAAGGTCTCGTAAAATGAGTTAGTATTTTTATTTAATTGAAATAATTAATTAACCCATTGGTACTTCGTATAATTTTGCAACGTGATTCTTTCACTGCCATGAAATCTGTCGGCTATCTATGAATTCATTTGGTGGAGGACTGCTAAAAGGTATCCTGTTTGAGTAATTTATAGAGTTAAAGTGCTGCAACATTGATGGTTTTTCGTGGTTGTATATCTCCAGATACTGAATGTATAAATCTTTCAATTGTCCCTCAGAACACAATAAGAACAACAACAACGAGGCGAAAAAGCTCCTTTTCAGTTATTCATAATGATATCATTAAATTGCGTTTATTATGAGGAACAACAAGAACTCGTCTGTATAGAATGCACTGTCTGATATAGAACTTAAAAGGAGCATTCTCAAGTTTGGCCATAAAGGTATCATGTTGTTAGTCATTTAGTGTTATGTAATGGCATGAAAATGAATAACTGGAAATGAGCTTTTTCACCACACCGTTTCTGCTCTCAATCTATAAGTGCTTATGCAGTCCATAAATTGGGTTTATTCAGTAGTGCAGTGATTGATTTAAATTTATTTATGCTGTTATGCTCGCATGAATTACAGCGGTACACAAACCACTAAAAGCTCTGGAGGCACTTTGTACCCAGTTTTATCCATCACGTTAGAAATCATTAGGCCTAGAATTTTTACCGGTTTGAACACTGTAAGCACAACAAGTTACTACCAGGCAATCTGGACGATTCCAAAGCGGTGGAAATCAACCTAACCTGTTTGCTCAATTTACGCACATGTACAGCGCTTGCAAGACTCTTCTCCAGTGATACTACTACTATCGGTAATAGTATCAGTAGCATTGACGTTGTTAGTAGTTTAGTGGGTTATTAACAATGGTATTGTTGGTGTTAGTAGTTGTGGTAGTATTTGCTATACGTGGTTGCTGTACGATGAATAATATTTCAGCTTGAGCAAACAACAACCAAAACCGATGAGATAGGTGAGTGAAGTCTAACCGAGGAAATCCAAGAGTTCCAAAGGACACGGATCGTTGGTCTCCGAATGTTCCCTAGTGGAAAGCTTGACCAGATGTTCCTTCACGAGCCTTAGAAATACCATGCGAAGGGTACTGGAAATATGATCACTTGTAGAGATACCTGACAATAGTACCGTGCACATGGGTGCTTAGAATCAAATCTTATAGTAATAATACGTCGAACCCAGTAAAATTTCATTTGCGTTTGGAATGGACAATCTTACAACTATTTTTCAGGAAAGGAAAGTGGTCAGTAAAGGACTAATAGATGACACGAAGAACTTAGACACCTGTAATAATGGTAGTGATGGGACTCGAATCCCCGAGGCGATGTGATAGTGATAATTATTTCTGCTAAACAAGTACCTATTATCCGGATGTTTGATCCACTTATTATGAGTACACTCAGTAGGGCATTTTGAAATGTGAACAGCTTGAACTCGGTGACATCGTCTGAGCACAGTTCTCCGGGCTTCTGAAATGTTCCAGCCTTTTACAGTTGATCTATTTGGCCTGGTTACCCGCGTGCAACACTTTCAAAATTTTATGTTGACACCTTTCGAAAAGGTCACACATGACAAAAAAATAAACCACCGAAATCCAACAAATGTAACAGTAACAACAACAAACAATAGCAAATGTGTAACTTTACATTTGTTGAAACGAGTAAAATCTTTTTCCTAAGTCTGCTGTTTCAAGTTGGACATTTCCCAAAGAGATGTAACTGGAAAATAATCTTATCAAGTCCGGTTCACGAACTGGGACGGAAAGAGTGAGGATACAAACAATACGCATGTATTTTGGAACACGTTCATCGACTGAAGAGTAAATGAATGTATCTGTCACTCTTTATCACGCTTATGACTGGGTTACTCTAGCACTGGCCGTGGTTTGAGAGAAACAAATGCACCATTTTGCACGTGTTTCCCGAAATAGAACTTATCAATAGGAATCAAATGTGGAACAAGCAAATTCCAAATTAAGAAGGCATTTTTCTTGAACTGAAATCTGTGTTCGATACAAATGCAGTGAGTTAGTCTCAACAATGGTTCAGTTTGTGTATATTGTTTAGCATACGGGGACAGACAATGGCAACGATACAACGCTTCTCAACTAGTCTGATTCAGAACAATGGGATTAGTAAAGTATTGAATTTGAACTATCCACGTATGCAAAAGCCTCTTGTTTATTGTAAAAGAAAAGCAAAATCCGTACAGCAATGAAAATTTGAAGCAACAGTTTTGTAATTTGAACAAAAAACGGACATTTAAGGCCTACCCCAGTTCGAAGGGCATTTTTATGTACTCACTTGAGAATACCTCTTGCCTGTCACGGACGATAATGATGAATAAATCTGCGTGATAAAATGTCTGTCACCATGAGCTGTACAGTCTCAATTGCAATCAATAACTAAGGCATTACTACTAAACTGCTACAGGGCATCGTGCACTGCCGCAAGACATGTTGGTTGGCAAAAGTGAGTGTTTGGCAAACTCGAATCTATGTTTTTCTCACCTCTGTTACCAGCCTAAATTCGACTTCACATAGAATGTGCCATTTAAGCGTGGAATCGGTTGCTGTAACGCGCTCGTTTGATTATGGAAAGTAGACTAATAATGGCTTGATGGCCATTATTATTATCAAGATGGTCAAAGGATTGCATTCAAAGACGTATGCGGAAAGAATGGAATCATTGCAGCAGTACTTCACATAGTATCGTCGAATGCGAAGGAGCTTGATTTTGGCGTATCAAATAATGCAGAAACCTGATCACCCATGACGTTCACTTGTTTGCCTTGTCGCCCAACACACCCCAGGGGACGCTCATTCAAATTAGTTCTCCAAAACTGTCGACTAGAATGCCGGAGTCATTCATTTTCCCTCAGAGTGTGCATTATTTGGAATTTTCTAACACCTCACGTTGTTTCTGTGCTTACAATTGATTCTTTGAAGCATAAACTGAATGAAAAATAGATCCTAAATTTCGACATCCGTAGCAGTGCACGGAACAAACAAAACTTGTTCGACTCCTCATCTTTCTAGGAACCATAAATTGATCCATTTGTCATGCCTGTAAGTATAACGTACAATGAAACTTTAAAGATGCTAATTACCATTAAAACTGAATAAAATGAGTCAGGTTTTACGAATAACGACATGTCACCTACTAATTTGTACAGTGCACGCTCTACCTGCTAATCTACCAAACCACACCAAGAGCACTGACCTTTTCACATCCCGATCATTCACATACTACCTGGTGAATGCCCTATGCTTTTGCAGGTTGAAGGGATGATTTGAATGTGAAAAGACCAGTGCTATAACTGTGCCTTCGGAGCTCACCTGATAGAGCGTGCACTGTTCAAATGCGTAGGCAGAGCCCATGCATGGGTTCGAATCTCACCGAAGCTACTGAACGTTCACAATTTTAACACAAGTCTGAGAAATAACAATTGGAACTCTCTGAAAATCACGCCAATATTGTTTAACAGTGTTATTTCGTTGCGGAGATAATAACACCGCTTCACTCAGTAATCTTCATTGAATCCCATTCCGAGGAAGGCATTACTTCATTCTGGGCAATGGAATATGTCTATTGCAATACAGAGTTTAAGGGTTCTGCGCTTTAAATTGCCAGCCGGCATTCATTACATCGTGTTTGGTTTTTCCAAATACGATGACTGTGTTTTTTGGTAGGCAGCGGTTGGACAAAACCAAGGGTGTTCGAAATCAGAGATGGCACGAGGGTCTGAAAACCCTGACCAGGAACATCGGTCAATTAGGTCATGTAATTCTCCCCAGACGGGGATCCCGGAATCATTGTAATCAATTGAGAAATTTGACTGAGTCTTCTAAACAGTAGCTCTCGTGCACCTTCTCAACTGCAACTATAATCTAGGGGAACTAAACATTTTTTGTTCGACAACGTAGTCAAATTTCCGATCTTCCTCTACTCGTCGATCCAAATGGGCAAGCAAAATACATCAACCAAAACCGACACACGAAATTGCACAGTTTGTGGTTGTTCAAACTCAAAATTTAGTGTTTATTTTCCATTGGAATATTTTCACTCTATGAGCTCAGTGAATTTTACTTCTCGCTCTCAAGCAATATTCTACCTGGCAAAGCAGTGGTGATGGACTGCAATGTATCAACTGCGTTTTTGGTTTGCTATGAAAGTTGAGTGTTTCGTTTCTTGCTTTGGCAAACCGAATCGGTTTCAAGGCAAGAGTAGTATGAAATAATTTGAAAATTGAGACTACCTCTGTGTCGTGAAGGGGGTGAGAGTTCTATAGGAAAATGGAAAATTTTCCAACTTTTCCAACAGTTCCTTCCAAATTTTATACTCACTATGAAACTGGGATGAAAAGCGATGAGCGTCATCTGTAATAATGATAAGAATTAAATAAAAGTAAATAAAGGGTGTTGTGATAAGTTTGTGTGGAGTGTTCATTTTCTGGTCAGCTAGAGTGCGGGTCAAATAGGGTACTATTGATTTAGGATGAGCATTTATGTGAACATTAGGCAGGGAGAACCAGATTTAGTGGTCTCATGACAGGTCAGTGTGAAATGTATCAGGCGACCCCAGTTTCCGGTCCGGTTACAATCCGGATTTTCTCAGTCTATCAGGATTGCATTCTGGTTGAATGAGTGTCCCTAATTTGCTGAGTTTAATTTTTAGAACAAACATTCTCCGTTGTTATTCTTTACCACCAATAGTTTGTTTATTGTTTGTTTTTATAAGTTCCTTTTATCCGCTCTGCAACAAGTACGGAACTGCAACTGTTGGCGTCGCGTGTTTAGCACTAAATAATGCATATCTACTCAACAACACATAATTTTTACTTCTTTTCACAGTGTGGCACACAACACGGACCCATCGTTGATTGTCCTGGTGTACTCTTTCTCTCTCTCTCTCTCTCTCTCTCTCGGAAACAAGGACTGACCATTACGCACCTATTATTTTATCTTGTTTTCATCGGCCTCACATCTGCAGCTCCTTGTTTCTGGTTCAATGTCCTCATTGCGCATTCCGTTTACAGCAGTGAAGTGTAGTTCA
>UZAN01043222.1:22794-36867 GCA_900618425.1 Echinostoma caproni
GAGATGGGGAAGTTAATCGATGTAGGTTAGGTTCAAACACATGTTCATCAAGCAGCTAAGATGTTAATTGATACTAATTGAATATTTATTGCAAATGTAAGACATTTAGTAGTCTTGGTTTGATTTGAACGTGGAAAGATCAGAGTATGGGTGTGACTTCGTACCTCAGCTGGTGGAGTATGTGCTAAAAAAGAATGTAGGCGGCATCCATGTCTAGATTTAAATTACAACGAGGCCACTAAACTCTCCACAATTGCAACATAAGACTAGTTCACCAAACCACTATTCGAATATTCGGACACTATCCACAATCAACCATCGAAAACTGCTATCAAGTTATATCTGTATTGATACACGGTTATCCAGTATAAGAAAGTAATCACAATTCTTCTGGCGGTCTTGATCCTCAGCTAATAATGTGACGGATGGTTTCCACCCCCATCCTATTATTTTTCTTCACACCAGTTTCAAATACCACCTATCCTCCAGTCTGATTTCGTACTCCCATCGGATGGGACTCTAGATGGCAACTAAACTGCTCAAGTTTCGCCTTGAAACAAAACATTTTCCAAACAAGTGGATGCAATCAATTACTCGCACTTGGTATTACACACTAAGATGAGTTGGTCACAAAACAAACATAGACCACTCTCCGAACAGGATAAACGTGTATCAGTTTGATAACTTTTTTCCGTTAGCTTATCATCGTTAGATTACAAATGTGTATCAACGGATGAAGATGAATTAATGGCCAACTTTTTCATCCGATTCAACGTACGCAGAAATCTGCATGGATAAGTGTTTCGATTTGATCTCAACCTATAGCATGAATGATAGAACTCACATTCATCTGATGCTCCACTGGATGGTCTCTTGAACAATTTTATGTCCCACAAGAAAGGACTTTGAAGCTTTTCACAAATATCCCTTTCATCACTCACGGATTTACTCATGTTGTACTTGTCTACAATATATGTATTCGCACCAACTCAAAGAGATATACAGGTATTGACCAAACTCATGCAAGACTGAATTGCCATGAAGCTCTGTTTAAAATATTTTCGAAATCTCTCGCAACAATCAAGGTCAAGTAAATTCAAACGGTGATAGGAGAGAACTAAGAACATAGAAGTGGGAGATAAAATCAGGAATAAGTACACTTTACCCGTAGCCGTCAATATACAAGTATGATATTGAAGACTGAAATGTATTTCCAAAATGAGAGTGTTGTTGCACGAGTTTGATCAACATCTGTAGAGCTTTTATCTCAAAGAACGCAGAGAGAGAGAATACTGTGTTGGTAACCTCACAAAACAATAACGTCCGCGGTAATTGGTGGTCTTCGTCTTAATCAGTCATTTTATTATCAATAACGAAAAATGAGCTGCATTCAGCCAATGAGTCTCATAACGAGAGCATGTGAAAATGTGCTTCACATAATACGCATTCTTTGTGGTATTGCGTTTTACAATACAATGGAATTGTTCGTGATTATGCTTTCGAAGTACATTGTCGATTTATTATATTCGGTCCTCCCCCCAACTGAAATCCCTGGGTTTGTTCATAATTTGATTACAGCTGAACTGCGATGAGCATTATACGAATTGGACGTAGGTCAATAATCCGTTTATCCTCTTTATTTCTTCATTGCATTAATTGGGCTTTTGGGGGTCGAAGCTCTCAACTTATAAGTTCAAACTGTCAGTAAACGGTTTTTATCATCAATCTAAATGAAAAAATGGATATAAATATATTGTCTTCTCTTTTGAGTCTAAACACCGGATTCTCAATCACTTGGGATAGGTGGCAATGATATAAACTGGACCACAAAATTCTCCCAGATATTTGAGGTTTACCAGTGAATAAGTATTAGGAATGTCGCTTTGCAGTCAACAGCTAACCAACCTTGAGTTAAACAGGACATGATTCACTATATTGTATAACTATTGAATTTTAACAACCAATTTTGTAGATGCTGTTTAAAAAAATTCCGTAAGATATCTTTCAAAATTCCAATCATGGTTGGAATCTTGACTAGGTAGGTACCCTGATTGGTAACAGAATGTAGTTGTTTACTTCCCTTAATATTATAGGCTGCAAACAACTGCGGATCACTATACCTGCAAACCTGGATGTACCCATGGCAAGAATTATAGATATATATATTTCAAGTGAGTAATGGAAGACTTGGTCAAATTGCAAAAATGAATTCTTCGTGTATAGAGCAAATGAAGCGTGAACTGAAAAGCTAGAAAGCACTGGACAGCTGTTTCGACATGGTTGGGTCTCATCAGCAGTGCAAATCCATCTACCCTAATGGGAATCGAACCCGGGACTTCATGGGTACGCCACCGGGCAGCTGATCAGACCGAGTCATAATCCGGAGGCTAGCGCTGAGATGAGCAGGGTCTGTGGTCCGCAACAAGCTAGCAAAGATGGTTTGTGCTATATCGTGTAAATGGAATATATCTATATATATATTTCATAAAGGTATTTATAATTTTTCTCCTCGATCTTTAGGAAATCTTCATTTTGAATGTTTGAAAGTCTGTATAAATTTCTCATTTTCCCACTGCTCTCGAACTTATAATACTTGCTCTTAGATAGACATGACCGATGGAAAACTTCTGGTGATTTTATTTTAACGCATCTTTTTATAGAGATTATTTATCAGGCAGTTATGCCAAGTATACGTACATATAGATTTGGTGATTTAGTGAACATTAGGAAGCGGAATCCTATAGAAACGAAACCCCTTCGAGTCGCGAACCCAACCGACTAAATCTTTTAGTTGAACGTAGAGAAACGCATTAATTCTAATCAAAATGGCGGCGTTCTCATGCTGCGACAAGGTGGAGCTCATTACAATCATCAGGCTGGGTCACCGGTGGTCGGTTTGGAACTCTGGATTTTCAATATAGTCTTACGTTACTAATTACGACTTCAGCCCTTAAAATATTACCACAACAGCGTCAAACATCAATTGCGGAAAATTTAAAAACAAGAAATGCATTTGAAAAGAATTCCTTTGTGAAAATATTCAATCAGAAAATAATTTGCTAGACTTTCGGAAAAATTCATTAAATAATATTGCTTTCCGTGAAAACATTTACACCGTTCTCCTGTTCGTTGCCTATACAATCACTTTTGAGTTTAACAAATAAAAACTACACCAGTTCTAATACAACGCGCATCGATCTATTGCTGCCGTTTATTTATTGACCCTTGGATTGCTAATCAATACACTGTCTCTACTCAGACTTAATATTGTCGCGGTAATGTTTACCCTCATCTGTTCACAGGACTAATCTAAAGCCTCAGGCGTACTTATAAACAAGTGAATAAGCGACAAGCCGATTTACGTCTCGCTGAGTAGCATAATGGGGAAACGGATAGCATTTGGGAGGCGCAACCGGTCGGAACTAAGTGGTAAGAACAGTTTGGAAATGGGGTATCGACGAGACTACCCAGGTGATCGTATGACCAAATGGGGTTGGGTCTCAAAAGTGACTGAATCGGTGTACAAATAAAGCCGCGAATGCTTACGGAGAATTATAGATTGTTCAGTGAAGCGAAACGGACCGGCAAGCGACCCTGATCTGCTTAATTCGTTTATCGACCCTTCCTACTCTCCGCGACTCCACTTACCTCCTCCTCACCCTCACCAACATTATCGTTCTAGTCCTCTGCTCTCACACACACTGGTCAAGCGAGAAACACACTTGTATGTAATTTGTTTTTTTGTCATTCATGCATAAAGTTGTTTATGGCGGGGNAAAGTACATTTTAAAAGGTTAAACGCACTCAACACACAAACATAAATTACAAAAGACCCACGATATAGCGTCAACAAAATGTTTAACCCTCTTGAATTCCCAAATAATAATAAATAGCGAAAAGTAATTGTCTCGTAAGTAGATCTAATTAAAACCGATCTTAATGTATAAAACATTTTCAACCCCAAGCTTCAATTGATTGAGCTTCGAATTTGAGAAAACATTTATTTGACCCTTTTCCGATTCATTCAAAGATTCAAGCCATTATCGTGTTTTAAATGAGTTCGTTCGGAAAGGCGCTATTCATAAATACTGCCAATGACCATGCATATCTGGAGTGTGCTCCCGAAGTGCGATCATTCCGGGAGAACACATTAACCCGAAATGAGACCAGCTTTGCCACTGGAACTTCTCGAGTTTTAAAACGATCCCAACACCCAATTTTTGAACAAATAGGACCGTCTGGTCCTTTATCTGCCCCTTGACAGAAAGTGTCACTTGGTTGAAAATAGCTCATTAATCCTACTTTTGTAATCGATATCAATTGTTGTATTTGACTAAGCTAGGGTTTAAACTTTAGACCATCAACTGTGGCGTGTGTGTGTGGAGGAAATCAATGCATGATGTGTTGCTTTACGCCCTCAATGTTTTTTGGCAACCATTACACTATGTGGTGTTTGCGATCGCAATTGCATAATAGGAGTTTACTCGTATACATACATAGACCGAGTTTCATTTCATATCACATTACGGGAATCGAAATCGCCAGTGCTCATGCACCTTGTTGAAACTGTGGTGATTGTATATTGTAGTGGTGGTAGTGGTGGTGGTGGTGATGTTGGTGGTAGTGGTGGTGGGATCCGAATACGCAACCGCGGGATCGCGGCTATCGTGAACGAAATTTCGATCAGATATTCTGGTGTCCGTAATAAAGTAAATGATAAGGAAGACCACTGGAATATATGTTTGCAGCAATTTCGATTACCCGATGAATCAGACGATTATCGTTGACACATCTCTCTGAATGAGAATATGTGCTCTGTGTATCCGCTAATAGATGCTCCCAAAACTTTGAGACTATGATGGAAGTTAGCTGTTAGAATAAATATGCAAAAGAATGTGCTCAGTAATTAAAATAATCGCATTACTGCAATTCCAGAAAACGGAACACGAACTGATACGCGAGTTTTAATCGGAAGAATTAAGCACTATCATTTCGCTATTGACTTACAATCCGTACATGAATGTAAAAACAACTGACATGAACCGACGCGTTTCCACTGGAGGCTTCAGAGGGGACTCTGTTTTATGCAATTTAACTGTGCTTGTGTCTTGGGTACTCGTATTCAGTGCAGGGGGTTGATTTTTTCTTCAAAGTAACATCAGTGTAACGAAAGATGCTCAACCGGTTCTCATGAAACCGTAAATCAAGTATCAATTATCTGTTTGATCTTTTTTGTAAAAACTCGATGACATTACACACGAAAAAGTTAAATTATCAGATTATAGACAATGAATTTTCACTGACTGATACTCAAACGATGTCAACAGAATTTGGTTGATAGGATGTCACTGTGGCAGAAATTTCGTTTGTCTCAAATGAGGACCGGCCGTCCACTCCTTCCCACGCACCGCCTGAAGCATTTTGGAAGAAAGAGATCAAATGGAAATTATTCAGTGTGCGGTTTTACATTTTGACGTAGTAAGAATGGGTCAGCATGCACTCACACGCTGGCAGAAATATAATGACAAGCATTTTCGCTTTACCACCGAGCTTGTTTTCACTCGAACCGGACGGTAAAGTTTCATTTCTTACCTTGTAATGTTTCATATTTCAAATTTATTCAGTGATTTCAACTGAGTGCTTGACAATCGACAAATTTTAGAAATGGACAACTTTATCCAAGTTGCGATCTTATGCAGTTGCAAACCATAATGTGAATTCAGAACATAAACTATCAGATCACTGCTAGTAACAGAACCTTTATCAGCAGATTAAGTAGTGCTTACAGATGGACACAGGTTGAAATGGAATGCGGAGCAATTTGAAGCAATATAGTTTTGTCAGTACTAATCCCATTTATAAAAAAGTGTGGCTTCCTTTAATTAATCATCCACATCAAAGCCAACTTTTATCAAATCAAGTCGTCACATGTGTATAAAGCTATGCAAATAATTCAATGAATGAAAATCAGCAAACGAAAATCCTTGGTTTTTGAGCCAGTAGGTAAAACAACTCCACCTTGATATGTGAAAATGTGTGCACTTCTCCTATAATAGTGAGGAAATTATTCGAAACATCCTTGTGGGGGAGTGCAATTGATTACGCCGAAAAGAGATCAGAATAAATATTTAGCAGTTCCACTTTGTTCAAAGATAGTGGCTTTTATATGTTAATTTATATTAGACAGTTATAGACATCTAAGGAATCAATGAGATTTTGATGAGTCTTTCAATTGTGTTGCTTAGATAACATGGTGTTGCCTTTTTTCATCATGAATTCTTCGTCGTAAGCTGTGCGTATAGATGACAAACAAGATCAGTGTGAAAAGCATACACGTTTGTAGCAATAGGAATCTTTATTTAAATAGACTACCGACAACACTGAAGTAATTATCTGCTGAATACCTTTATCTAATGGGCATTCTAACTTTTACGCAACGCTCTGTACTATTGTACCGCATTCCATCATTTTCGATAGGCAACAGTATCCATTGCTCGACTACCTTCTTGTAATAATCTTTGTTTTAGGATAGAATGTAAAACTGAAATATCAGATAAGGCGAAGTGAAATCGGAGAATTTTCATCTAATCAAATCATCTCACTATTTGCCAACACAATGGTTCATGTACGAATTTAGATGATGTTTGGGGATATATTCAATCAGTTACTTTTGTGAGATGTATTTCCTGCCCCAAAATGATTGAAAATAAGGGACTTGATTTAGTGGACGATGTTTATGGTTCACGATACAATCTTCGTTGGATATGGCCGAACAAAAAATAGTAGTTCACTGCTACAAACTTTCCTCAAAGTTCCCACGGCACATGGTAAACGAATTCACTTGAGGGAAAGAAAACAGTAATTATGGTCAAGCAGATCAGCAAAAAGGAAAGTTACATGATAA
The DNA here is from genome assembly GCA_900618425.1 of Echinostoma caproni. Classification (NCBI taxonomy): domain Eukaryota; kingdom Metazoa; phylum Platyhelminthes; class Trematoda; order Plagiorchiida; family Echinostomatidae; genus Echinostoma; species Echinostoma caproni. Next base: position 29,699 of record UZAN01043222.1, read on the forward strand.
AAGATAGAAATTTCGAAAATCCTTTATTGAACCACACATTTCTCTGTGTTCTTCGGCAGCGTTTAACTTCTTCCAGATGCTATCTGCTCAACAGGAACCTTCTTTTTAATCTTCCTGTGGCTGAAAATTTGGCCTTCTAGGGGCGTAAAGCTACAACTGGCTTGAATCGATCCTTTTGTACGTCTGGTATTTCAATCGCGTTTGTTCATTGAACTCAGATCAGTTCCGTGTATTTGCCTAGAGAAATGAACAAAATTAAATGTTCCTACTATTGTTCGTGAGGTGAAGATTTTGTTAACTGGATTGCGGTGACCAAGCTGTTGTCAGCACTCTTGTGATTTCAGTGCTGTTGTCCAAACTGTCGCTATCGTCAAACTCCATTGAGAGGAAGCTTATCTTTTATTTAGCTGAAGTTCACATCTACCGCTTTAGAGCCCCGGTGCCGCTGGCCGCTCCGAATTCCGATACGTGCGATGTTAGTTGGCACGGGTGAATCGGAAATTCTCGTCGCTCTGGGGCTCATTGGTTAGTGTTTCGCACAATACGGTGAGCACCTTAAAAAATGGTGGAACTCGTCACCGATAGTGATGTCCATCAAATATCCAATAGTTCTTGGAACACGTTTCACTGCTATTCCATCAACTGCGTTTGACTAATTAAAGCCTTGATGCGTCTTGCTGTGTTAACTGTGTGTTCATTTCCAGAAATCACTGAACGCACTGAAATGTGTTTAATTTGACGTGCTATAATCGTAAAGGTTGAGCTGGGGGCATGCATGAATCCGGATCAAGTGCGCAATTCGCTTGAATCAACAATCGTTTATCTGTTTTACGTCTCTATTTTGTTGCTTTACTTGTTAATTATGGGCAGAAAATAACCAAATATTCGTCATTCGTTTGATAAAATAAATGAACAGTGAGATTTTCTTCATCTTGCTCAATACCGGCGTTTCACGTGGAATTTGAGTGATTGCACAGTTGAGCACCGAAGATCTGGCTTCCTTTCGAAAAACACCCACGGATCACAAAGTAAAGTATATTGGCTTTGTGGTAATTTATATATCTTAAATATTCAACTAAAAGTTTAGCGGCAAGGACTATCTAAACAACGTTTTCCTGATATAAATGAGTTAAAAATCCTGTTTTTCTTTCTTCTCGTTCACAGTCATCAGTTTTGTTATTTTGCTGAGCACAATTAATTTTTCCTCATCGGCCTAAAAGTTCTCATTTTATATTAGGGAGACTTTCCGTCGTTAACTTGATCGGCGTTTTTGACAGAAATCAAAACAAACCACTGGGTCTACCCATCAGTCAATTATATTTTGTTACCCAGACAACAAAATCTGACCTAATAGTTTCTCGATCAGAGCGTGAATCTATATAAAACTATTCTTTAGATATCTGAAACTGAACTGCTCCAAATTTATATCTGCAACTAAGTTTGTATGAGACTGAACATAATGAGTTATGTTCAGCAACGTCACAATAAAAAATAATGGTGATAATAACAAAAATAATAAACAAATCCCTTCACCTTCAATGAGAATTTAGAGTATAATCAAATTTTGTTAGTAATCCGTAACGGAATGATGGAGAACGGGTTAGTAAGCTAACGGGACCGGGGATGTTGAGAGTCGAGCAGGTAAACTACAAGCCGATGCACTGCTAACCACCGCCCTCACCTCATCATTGAGTTATGTGCTCCATGCCTATATCCGGTAGTTCATCACGTGACTGGGTGGCTATTCCGCCTCGATTGTGATATTTCCAAATATAAGGTTTAATTATGGTTTCCCTCAGTGGTGCTGCATGTCTTTACTATAATTAACAATCCTTTTTGTTAAGGAAGTGTATAATGATATCCAAAACTCTAGTTTGCTGTCAGTCCAGGCCGGAAAACATTTTACGCTCTGAACCTAGTACTAATTTCAGTGTTTAATCTCAGTTAGGAGAAAGTCGTCAAGTGCAAAAGTAAATCATGTAGTATGTATCATTTGGTGATGGGATTATGATCGACTTTTATTGGCTATTAATGCTTTATTCCCTGAAAATAAAACACTTTAATTGCTTTTACCATTTATTTCTGTCCAAATCACCTCCTGTGGTACCAACCATTCGATAAATTTCTACAATGCACCATTTTCGAGGTGCTAGCAACTAGCGAAAAAGCTATTGATTGTATAGTTAATCAGCGAAAGACGTGTTTTGAGGTTGGTTCTATTGTCAAACACCTAGTTCCTTTGGCGTTCAAAAGGCACACAACAGACATTGCGTCTAGTCTGTTTTGAATGCCGCATTATTAGCCGCAAACACCACAGTCGTCAACAGCACCACCTCTCCTTCATCCTTTGTTAAGACTGCATCGGTTGCTTAGCGTTTGTGGCTGTATCGCATTACAACTGACATTACGCACTTGTACCCGTGACCAGAAAGGCGTACACCTGAAGCCAAGCACCATAGCAACCACAATTCAAACAAACCTGTGGACACGAGTGAGAGCGGCAGTTCTACTGAGAAATCTGAAAAGGAACGGCTAAAACTAAAATTGGTAGTGATGAGTGCTTTCACCCTGGTGAACCTGATGCTCCCTTCTTTCCGTCCGCTCTCCGGTTGGAACAGTGCACACGAAACGGCCGTGACCTAGGTTAGAGCATCGAGGCAGTTGACTCTTTCGATCTTGGGAAAATAGCGGAAGTGCTTCACCCCGGATCTTGGTAGCCACATTCCGAATTACAATTAACTTTCGATTTTGAAATCAACACGGTTCGAATAATTCTCGGGTTGCTAAGGCCCAAATTAGATTATTCAAACAAATCCCATGGACATTTAGGAACGGGATAAATTTTTTTTGTGATTAATAAATTACAAATGAATACCCACTCGTCTTTTATTGAAAATCTCGATCGTTCCTAGATTAATGTGAAGCGCTGATTGGCTTTTCGCCCGTGAGATTACGTTTTTAAGTAATTTACGATTAGCTTCCCGTAAAGAACCCAATGACTGAGTTGAACTGATCTAAAATGCAGCATCCATTAAAAATACACAAATAACATGGATAGTGTTATATAAGTATGAAAAATTCAGTGGACTCATACATTCGTACATCCATATATTGCACGACAAATTCATCATTCACAATCAGAGAAAGACATAGACCAGATCGAGGGAATGCATGAAACTACCTTACACCGTGTACATAAAACAAGTATTTGATCTGATAACACGTAACAATCGCAAAGGCAAAATAGTTGGGATGACAAATGCGATTAGATTGAACCCCGTTGTTTACGCGTAACAAAAGCTTGCATCGATGATGGAGTTTGTTGTTATTCTAACCAATGCAAATTCGCAGAACTCAGGCTCGGTGCCGTTTTCTCATTTAATCTGGATTTCACCCGTTATCAGTTTGTTCATTCCTCCCCCCCCACTGACTTCAAGGATATTATCAGTGATCTAACAATCTTTTCTTGGCCATCTTAGACAAATCTACAACAAGATAATAAAGGGTATTTCTGGATGTGTTTGAGTTGTGGTGCACCAAAACGTTGAACTATTAAATCCTCCTGCACCATCACAGTCATCATCACTACCACCACCACTAAACATCAGCGATACCACAATAGTGCCAGGAAATCCGACAGCACTACTACCAGAATGTCTTTTGGGAATTATCTGCTATCTGACTTTGTATGGATTTAATCCTCCAGTCTCTATGCAACGAGATACCAATCCGTAATAAATGTCTACATTAACGACTAAATGCAGGCAGCGTCACAGGAGCCAGAATCTGCTGGCTTATAGGGTCTGTGAAAAGGTGGAAGAATGGAGGTGACATAATTGGAATAAATACACCAGGCCGCTTGTCTAATGCGGCTGGGGTCCGCAATCTAACCATCAAAATTCATAATAATTTATTATTTAGACTAAATCGATTCCCAACCACAGATATTTTGTTTGCTCTGAAAATGTCTCGTTCACCTTTCTTTCTAGCGTTTTCCTTTGATGAGCACAGAGGAAGACGGTCATGGTTGATGGTTAATGACAAACTAATACTGATCGCGGTTAAACAGTCGGAACAGCAGGGCATTTGCTTGATAGCTTGTCTCAGTTGATGCGCACACGAGCGATTTTTAGGGATACTGTGATCTCTTTCATTACGAACTATAAGGGAACTCTTAATAAATCAAACCAAAAGTAATACACAAATGTTTGGCTCCAGCTGCATTTCCTTAACCTCATACTAATAGACAGACAGACAGACAGACGGAGCCCCAAAGGATGTGACCACCTAAAACGCGCATCTACTTCATTTCCTTTTTCGGTGCGGGATGCAGCATAATCTATCTTGGCAAATTAATGGCCAAGTTTGCATCCACACTGAGCTTATGACTTGGTTAGATATCAAATGAATAGATTGACTGCATATTTTATTGATCTTTTTTCATTTTACTTCCCTTTATTGAATATACAAAGATACAATTTTCAGGAAAGGAGATTTTTGTGATGAAACTAAACACTGGGTTAACGACCACGATATAGGCGTGCACACTACGGGTAATACTACCATGAGACAAATTAAAAGTATGATCGTGTTAACCGCGCTCATCAGCTTACAACTAACCTGACGGTTCACTGGAAGGTAACTTACTGAGCTATTGCACATGATTCCGTGAGAAATGTACTCTGGTTGAACGAAAACAATGTACTCACCATGATTGTGGGAAAGAAAATCATCCGGCCTGCGTCGATCAAATCCATGCTCATCGTCTGTCTGCATGACACGAAAGCAGACAGAATTAAGTGAGAATAGGAACGAACAACGGGGCAAAAATATCATCAATAATTCGAATAACCGCTATCATTGTGACCATCTACATTGAAGCCGTTGATATGTTCTCATAATATGTGGTAAATTCAAAAATATATATCCTAAAGATGTAAACCTGTGATTACCCACATAACGTGTATAAGAGATGTAGGGTGATTCATTACCAGCCTGCATGACTTCGTTTGGTATTGGGTAAAACCTGTACGGAATCAACTTCAAACAACCAATCTGTATGATAACAGCCTCTAAATCAATGTATAGCGACATGGTTTGATTTAAATTCCAAATTTATTGTATACATCATAGAATTTGCAAGTACACAACAATTGGTCCCAACTGCGCACTTTTTGTTCACCTGTAAGTCTCAGAACATTTTAAAACATTCCAGATAAGTCTAGTTGCGAAAAGGTTCTCGATGGTTTACAAATAATACTATTGCATATCATACACTTTACGTAAGAAAACAGGGGATACAATTCTTTGCATGAACTAAACAAGAACATTTAAGATTACAATGATGTGGCCGTGCGCACATTGCTTTTTTCACGAAATGTGCTGCATTTGTTTTGTAGTCTGCGTTTGGAGTTCTGTCAGAGACTCCGGTTAGTACGCACTTCTGTTGAGCCCAGCTAGGACGCCATAGCCGTCCAAACCCGTTGTCGGCTAAAACAAAAACAGCTATTACGAATCAAATGAATTAAACCTAGTGGGATATAAACCATAGTCACATGAATGCAAACTTCAAAAAGACAACACTTAGCGCACCAGCGAACTGCCCTGAACGATTCCAGAAAGACCCCAAGTTAGTAGACACTCTTTCTTCGCTGGTGGGATCAAACCACCAACGAACAGATACCACCTATTGCATACGAAGCGAGAGATCAACGATTCAGTTTGTAATACATAAAGTAAAGTGCCAGCAACCAGTACTTTAGCATGACAGATTTCTGCAAAATAAGTTAACTTGTTTTTTCAGTCCTGCGATCGTTCTTGCAATATTAATTCATTACTTCACATTTGGCTACCTCAAATTTTATCATTCGTTACTTTGTTTTGATCATAGTAGTCGAACCATAATCCTATTATTTCCCTCTAATATTTTTACCATAAATACAGATTCATTTCGCTTTATACCCGGAGGGGATTTTAGCTTAATTGCAATCAATCGATATGTCACCCTCGGCAAAATCACTTTCAAATTGATTTTATTGTTCTGCATTTCTTTTTCAAGATCATCGCACTTATTCGCCTTGCTTTTACAGTGAGGCGTGATTTTCTTTCAGGAAAGGAATTCTTTCAGTGATTTGATCCTCGATACAGCATTTGATGATTGTTTTGATTGACTTCTGTATGACGACAAGATATGCAACTGAATTGTGAAAATGGCACTAACCGAAGTTGGATTGGAACACATAAAAGTGATTTACCGCACGTTTCCTGTCTAATTCTCTGCCAAATTGATTTTAAAACATGAACTTCCCGAGATACACCTGAATAAGGAAATACAACATTGCAAACGAGCACCACTTAATTCGGGAGTACTTTTTCTGCATCTCAGCTTGTGCTCATTGCAGAAAACCAAATGATTTGTCTATCACAAGTGAGGACAAGCTGACAAAGTAACAATTGAAAAAGTTTTTACCGTTACAAGTTTCAGTAGAGTAGTCAGAAACTTGGGTTTGCTCAATTTATCTACGAGCACTTCTGTGTGGCTATTTGTGTGCATTCTGCAGTCCAGGTGATATCATAGTCAATAAAATGAGAAACATAAAACGAGACAAAATGGCTAATTACAATGAACACCGCACAGCAAGATGAAAAACAAACGAAGGGGGTCAGTCACCAAGAAAATGCCAACTCATTCATTCACCTGCTTGTTCCATGTCAGCGAAGGTACCATTGCACCATTGCACCATTCATCATTTTGGCATAAAATCCTCTGTAATTTCAGCTACCAATTATAATTGATGGTTTCAAATATAAGTTCAATGAAATGGCCAGTTGAAGATTTCCAGTTAGATCCAAACGCTTTTAAACTTCATTTTTACCACAGTCCACAGTCCATTAAGTAAAACACATACTCCAAATCATTCTATCTTTCAAACCTCAAGTGAAACTATTTTAACTTCAGGTGAAACCAACCAATTGCGTTCTACTAGGAATCCCTTCGGCCGTCACACTCCTCCAATTGGACCGGGTTTATCAAAATCAGAAGAAACAAATTTCTCCATAAGAAAATAAAACTACCCTTACAGTGAATGTTTAAAGTGGGCCACCGAGGGGGAGTAACAATTTGGTGGACCGAAATCCAACTGTTCCTCCCCCAATCCGGGAATCTGAAG
>UZAN01043223.1:24776-35814 GCA_900618425.1 Echinostoma caproni
CCGTGCTCTCTTCGCACGTTCCGGGCAAGGCTGGAAGAAGCGGCACGGCGGTCAAACCATGACATAAGCTAGAGGTATGAAGAAGCTGGCTTCAGTTTTGGCTTCGGTTGTTGCAACCCGCCTTCCAGGTTGGAGCCCAATGGATGAGGATTATCGTTGGTTAGAGACACCGAGAAATATAGCCCGGAATAGAAGTCAATGGCGCGAATGTTGTACGGTCTGCCTGTCGAAATCCCGGGCTCCGTAAAAACCACACAGAAAAAAAGAATTTTTTTCCACTTATTCTTAATCTCCTACTCTCTTGCCCCTAAACTCTGTACCCCAACCCCACCCTCTCAATATTGTTATTGTTAATATTGTTATGGCGTTGGCATCAAGCTTGTTCTCAAGCCGGTGTTGAATATATATATATATATGTAAATATATATATACTGTCTGTCTTCCATAACCACTTACTGAGCAACATCACCCTTGTATGGTGGAGGCATCGTATGAATAATGATGAGATCAGACGATAGTCTTCCACTGAGTCACATTATTTCATCGAATCGTCTGAGTTAGCTGAGACATCCTACAAATCCCTGAAAACATCTGCCCGACCGTAAGCCATTTGCAAATCTCAATTCGGACTGGAAGGAACAGTGCACACAGTGCACAGTGTGAAAAGATTGTGAACGGATCTGGCTTTCATCGACTCTCCTCGGCTGAGGTCACAAAGATGTAGGTTGTCGTTGGCTGAATATACTGTGGGATATGGCATCGAACCCAAGTCAGTGACATGAATGTATTCTTACTTATCCGCAATCTGAAAAGGAAATCGACAAAAAATTGTCAAAATGGCGTGCAGTAAATAAACAAAAGAATGATATTATTACCCACCCAGAAGGGATTATTATTTTTTGATTTGTTAATTGTTCCGCTCCCATGTTCTTCTTTTAGCCCATGGTTATTTTGGAACCTTATTTGTAACTATTTGTGGTATATATAGTTATTATGAAATATTTTGTAAAGACGATCAAGTCACGTTTGCTGCGGTTATTAGAATCTAACCTACCTAAAAAACATAGAATCATAGCATTGATTCTTCAATGGACTGTCTCTGAAAGAGTTGTCTATCCAATGGTCATCCAGTGTTGCAAACAAGGTTATTGTGACAAAAATACACTTCCCGGGCCCAGGTATATGAATGAACTGACAAAATATTTCCGGATACACATGCCTGACGAGCGGAAACAACCGCGAAACCGGTCGTGTGCTTCCAGGGAAATTTTGTCCAGTCATTCACATACTACTTATTATGAATTATATATATATGTAAATCATAAAAATTGATTTTTGAACATGACAGACATTGTATGTTCATTTTGTCAATGTTTTATGTGGTTTCCTTTATCAATATGCGCTTGTGTCACTTAGTTGGGGAGATTAAGTCTGAAATAAAAGCCCCTTTACCCACTAATATCAATATGCAGGTAAGATAGTGTAAGATATTACATTGGAAATAATGTGGAATGATTTTAGCTCGACATGTGGAAGATTTTGTTAGTATGTTCTTCTAAGGAACCAAAGGGATCACTGGTAACCCAACGCTCCCAGCTGAAACCGACCTAGAACCAGTTCTGACCAGTTTGAAACCATTCAAATCGGTTTACAATTGGTTCAAGAAAACCAATCGACCATTGAGGAAAGAGGGGGCATCAACGACGCAACCAATCAAATCCCGGCAAATGGTCACAACTGATCAATAAGATTGAAGGGGCGCAAACGGTTAATCCAGCTCTCGAACAGAACTATATAAACGAGTTCACACTGAGGACTGGCGCTTCTCCGAAGTTGCACGGATGATGTTCCTTAGCCTGGCTACGATACGTGTGCGAACAACACTCCCAGCTCGAAGAACACGCACCCAACAACATTTTTGTATGATTGTTGAAACATCCCTGTCGTTCATTGAAAAGACCATTGAGGCAAATAATTCTTCTTGATCAAGCAAACTGGACCTTGTTCATTATTATACGATACCAGGGGCGAACACAGAACCGCTCTTCCGCCCTTCGGATGGATCTGACTAAACAACTGAGGCAGTGGCTATTCGGATTCACCACCACTACCACGAACTGTGTTGCAAACAAAAGCGGATCACACACACATACTGACATTACCATGATCCGAGGCAATGACATGTTCAATGGTTGTTAAGACAGTCAAATTATGACTGAATATTTGTGTTACGTAATCAGTTAAATCAAGTAATTACAACTGTGAATGTTCCATAGTTGCACTTAATGTAGAGAAATCGAAATAAAATTATCTATTGTATAAATGAGCTTACCAGGTGCAAACCGTTCGTATTGTGATGGAAGGCAGCACAAAAAGAGTCCTGGTTAGCGACCGAATCAAGAATGGAGGTCATCCGACCAGAAACGCAGACGCAGCGGCGGGAAGTGCCTCGCGAGGCAATGTTGACTGCCACCCAAAATGAGCGAATCGACAATTACAGCCCGACAGACAATCCGAAGCTAACGAGAAAGATACCCACNAGACGCAGCGGCGGGAAGTGCCTCGCGAGACAATGTTGACTGCCACCCGAAACGAGCAAATCGACAATTACAGTCCGACAGGCAATCCGCAGCTAACGGGAAAGATACCCATCGAATGCCACAACGTCGGAGCTGTCGATCAACGCACCTCGCGCCGCGGTCGGATCAAACCAGTCGAAATGGCACGCGGAAGAAGAGGCAACGTACGTTCCAAGTGAGGACCAAAACCAACAAGGAATGACCCACAGAAAGAGATATGAATCATACCGCCACGCGGTTGAGAATTTACTGTATATAGTCGAACGCATACACTGTTTGCTTTTGGGATTGGATCAATGGACTTTTTTTTCCCAGTCAGCTCGCCTTCTCGCTACAGTATGTTGTGACTGGTTTGTACAATACAATATTGAACCTCATTTAGCCATGAGAACGTAACTAGGCAAGAACGTCTCAGACTGCTTATCTTAACTGCTAGGGCAACAATGGCACAAATGTCGTTAGTTGTTATCACTAATGAGATCTGTCTTTGAAGTACCACATGAATACAGTCCACGCTTTCCACGATCCCAAACTATTGTGATTCTAATTACGTTCTGTTTATGTAAACGTACGATCGACATGAGCTCCTCTTCCTCAGCCCCCAACAATAATACGGGAGAGGGAGAACACAACTAGAAAATAACGATCATAGTGTGTATTCTACGATTATGGTGCGATATGCAAATAAATATAAGTGGGTCAATGGAGCGTTCGGGTGACGCATCATTCAGAGGTCGTTCTTGACACTCGGATTGGTCGATCGGACGACAGCGATCTGATTCGTTCTATGATTATCCAATCCGAAATCTATTGGCCTTGTGCTTCACGATCACACTTGTGATGTCCGTACCGATCCGCACGCTGCTTCACAAATCCTGTGAGCTCTGTCCTAACAAGTCTCGTACAGGAATCCTCCCAGTGTCTCAAACTCACCTCAGGACAATCGTGGGAACTCCCTTCGTCAGATGAACCACAAGGATTAAAATGGTTTTCCTCTCACCGGTTATAGGAAAACCTTCTCCTGTGCTATCGTGTAGAAAACCTCGCTGATATAAGATATTCAGGGAGAGAACATGCATTTAAGGTGGCTTATTGAGGTCCTCCTAATTCACCAAAGGCTGTTCGTTAATAACAATAACCAAACAGCCGTGTCAATAACAGTTTCTTTTTAATCGATTGCTTTGTTACCAAAACCGATTTGTCAAAGGGCTTCAACTACGATAGCCCCGGGCATTATTTCAGTCCCACAGCTGAAGATGACCATTTGGATGACCTCACAATTCAAAATGATGGTGAACCTTGGTTCAATCCCAAATCCTCATGGGCCTCACCCCTATTTTCATCCACCCAACGCCCATTTCTGTTTGCGAACTACCTACATCTATTTACTCATAAGTAGTCAAATGTGAAAAATGAAATTCAACTTTCTTCCCGTTATATTTTTATCATCAGGTTTTTATCCGTAAGCTGACCCAGGAGTTACTGGACTATCGCTTACCAATTACACAACAATCACATCCACGTCTAATGCAAATTGAAGAAGCTTGTCGTCGTGAATTTCCACAGTTCACTTCTCGTCAGATTCGTTTAAAGATTCGAGCCCAACTGAAATTGCATCGTCGAACTGTGAAAAAAGCGAAGGACAGCAATCCGTTTGGTTCTGGCTACAAACCTCTATCAAACAAACCCAGACCAATTCTACCATGGGGTGCTCCGCCAGATTGTCCTCCGGTTACCGAAATTGTCTCGACTCCATATGATCGAGATTTTGTGCAGAACACACGTACCCGAATGCATGAGGAAAATCAAGAGAATCGANCTAGGTGTTTCAGCAGCAGCAGCAGGAGCAACAGCCGCGTCGGTGACCCAACTCCAAAGTTCACTGCTGGATCAACAACGGAACTATCAAGGCTTACCGGAACAAAGAAAATCCAACCAACAGAACAACAGTATTGTACAGCATTCATTTGATGGACAAAACAATGCTCCGGTTACAGATGGGGAGCTTGCCAAAATTCCTGAAGTGGTTCCGTTCATGACGTACCTCCCCGAGTTTGCAAACAAAATAGGAAGTACAACCACACCGAATGAGACCAATGGGGTAAGTTAAATAATACAAATTTTGTTTGACTTCATCAATTAATTTGATTTTCTTTTTCTGGTACATCAATCTGGACAATGCTCTTTCAAAGATGTCATCATCGAACGAAGAGCTAACACGAGAGCTTGCGGTGCGGCGGCCGTGAGCGTCTGTTTCTTCAGTTTTATAGATGTTTTACACAACGCGAGTCACAATTCTCACTGTTTTAATTCCCAGTCCCATTTCAGTTCAATTCAATTCCGTTTTTACAACCCTTAACCGTGCACTCTTGTGCACCTCTTTTAGTTGGTATCTTTTGCCTGTCTATTTGAATAAAATAGCAAAAGATTGGAATGTGGAGAACAGAGTCAAAGTGAAGATGAAGAGTTCACGAAGACTGGGATTCAGGAATAATGAATAGGTGCACGACTGCCAATGTTTGCGGTACAGTCATATAACTCAGTTTCTCTAATCACCGGATTTGACGAAGAGTGAAGATGTTGTCAGTTCAGCCTCGAACAGGTCTAAAACCAGTCTGGTTCTGACGTGTGCACCATTCACGTGCGGCAGACAATTGACGAAATATGATACCGACGAGAGGTTTAGAAATGATCTTGATTAAACTAATTCCTTTGTGGTTTTCACAATAGGACCTATTGCCCTTCTTGTAAATCGGTATGATCACCGATTCACACCATTCAGTTGGATCCTTCTCCCGTTCCCATATTGAGACCAGAAGTTTCGTTAACTCCAAAACCAAGGCTGAACTTCCGTCCTTAAACACCGATGGGAACAGCCCATCGGGACCGGAAGCCTTTCGAGATAATTTACTTATTGAGTAACCTTCATCTCAGATGGAAAACTAATGTAAACTGGCGGTATTTGTACAGTTGAACCGGGTCTAGAGAGGTCTTATACTCACGAGGGCCAGCTGAACTGAGCCCTAAAATGTCCTGTCCATCGATCTAGATAGGTTGACGCAGCGCGCGCAGTTTGCCGAGGAAGGTAGTGAGTGGAAGAAGACCAAGGATGTTCAAACGAATGTCTGGAATGAAGGTATGAAAACCCTGACCAGGAGTCTGGGTCACTTTCAACTTCTCCTGTCTTTCTCCTTATGTTCATCCAAATGGACAGCCCTAATGACAGTAATCAAAACCGGTGCATGATAGTGCATCGGTAATGATTGTACAAACTGAAACAGAAACTGAAACGGTTCACCACCGTTGCAGGTTTCAGATCGTTCATATATATATATATATATATATATATATATATTGAATGGAAAACGCAGTTTAACGAGGAAGCTTTTTTTTCGGTAACTCATCAACTGGCTGATGAGTCACCAATATGACAGAGAACTTGACATTATATGACACATTCGAACACGGTCTAATCTCTTCGGATTCCGTTTTCCGTCCGATCATTACCGGTGGCCTCTCCGGGTCTTCCGTGACCACATCATTGACATCCGAAGTCGACAAATCAATTTCATTCACAGCGACACCAACGATCCCCAGGATTTTTGCATTTCTCTACACATTTCCACTTTTCGCCCACAAGGAGATCCCTTTTCCTAATTTGTTAAGTGTTTTAATTTCATACTCACATGATCGCTGAGTAAATGCAAAACACTGATTTGACATTACCTTTTGTCTGTTTGTTGTGTTTTATGTCAAATATCAAATTAAACTAAAAAGATCGCAGATTGTTTTCCTGCTTTGTGTGACCATAGTGTGTATATGTATTCGGCTTGTGGATAAGCATAGTGCTAACAACACAAAATAAGGTCGTAGTAGTCTCAATCGTTGAACCGGTTCGTTCACAGGTGAAGCTGGTCAGTACGAGCACACACACACTCACACTATATATATGTCAATATATAGTTCAAGAGAGAATGGAGGTGTACACCGAGTTGTAAAACGTTTATTGTAACGTTTCGATCTAAATTAAGACTTGTTGTCAAACGTAAATGAAATGAATGAGATAATAGGATTGCTGTCTTTCCGTGCTTCTGTGTGCTGTTTGTGTGTCTATCAGTCCACCAATCGTCATGGGTTTAGCGAGTGTGACGTAATGCTGGTCTATCTCGACGTATCGGTTGAACGAATTAACCGAGTACAGAGCTTCGAGGATTAATCATGACTCCCTCTTCTTAGCTCTCGCCACAACTTTCGCGTTATCGATTGCGATCTCGTGACCTGTACGTGTGCAGTGATTCCAGATTTGTGACCTCGGGTCAGCGCGTCGGAAGACAAGCTTGTGATCGTGCAGGCGAGTGTATGGTTGTTTCCCTATCTCACCGGTGTAGTGTTGGTTACAGTCCAGGCACGGGATTGCGTAGATAACTCCTGGTCGTTTGTTCTGTTCGACTCGATCCTTGACGTTGAAAAGAGACGATCGCACGGTTACTGCCGGTTTATGGGCAATCTTGATGCCGAACAGTTGGAGCATTCGTTCAGTGGCTTCTGACGTGCCGCGTATGTATGGTAGCGTTCTCCAAGTTTCTTTTTTTGTATGTGTTGTTTGTTTCTTACCTCTGAGGCACGCTTTGATAAAACTCCTGGGATATGCGTTTGATAGGAACAATTGAAAGAGTGGACTACTTTCTCTTGTCTTTAACTCTGGTATGCTACAGTGTATGTTTGCTCGGCGGAATAAAGTTCGCACACATAATAGGTGGCACAAAAGGTGATTGCTATTGTAGTTGAGGATGCGGTCCATCGTGGTCGGTTTTCGGTAGACCGTGGTTTGGATTCCTCTCTCCGGTTGCCTCATGATATATATATATATATATGTCTGAATCCAGACTGTGCCAAACAAGTCATGGTATAATAGTCCGTATGAAAAAGGAAAGCGTTCCATGATTTGCATGTGGGCGGAATACTGTTAGGTTGCTCAGGCCAAGGCAGTTGAATTCTTCAGGAATCCACAACCGGAATCTTCGGCTAGCCAAAGTCCCAGCCGCAAGACAACAGAGCGTTGTGTAAAAGCTGCAAACCATTGGGGACCGGTGTCCATATAATTAATTCATACGCCCTTTGTACTTAGTCAATGGTCCAAGGTGCCCAATACACCTCGATGCCCAATCGAGCCGGTGACTGCTGTAACAACCAGGAGGATGTGGAAAAGTGCTGTTCTTATGCACCTTCTTGGTTATTTTGGAATCATGTTCTTAGCCAATTCCTCTAGATGAACTACTGGTGGTTCACCGACCCGGAATTTGGTCTATCATAAACTCACTTTGGTGGGCAAACACCTCCGCAACACGAGAAGGCGGTGAGTAGGACTTCCTCAACAGAGGCTATTTGAGACGCCTGGTCGTATAGAAGCATTTCTCCAGGAGCGAAGGAAACCACAACCCAAGACGTCCATCCGCGACCATGCTTAGACTTTCGGAGGTATAGTTTAACAAATAATTAAACTATTTGATGTGATAAATTCTTATTCCAAGAGTGAAATAGCATCGTATCAATATTGTTTGGTACGACGGAAGCCAGGAAATCGAAGCATTTTAATTTTACAAATTTACTATGAACATCTCGCTTAATTCTGCAGCCAGGTGAAAAGAAGACTCAGTCTCCTCCCCCGGGGATGGGGTATTTCACTGAATAAATACCTTCCTATCGATCTTCATATTTTTCAGGCAAACGATTCCGTTGTTCCCCCCGCAGTGAATTTTGGTCTATTTACACCTTTTGGTTGGAATGCCTTGACAAACTTCAACAATTTGTGTCGTAATGTGGAACTGTCCTCTGGGCCTGAGGAGACAAAACCGGATCAATCGATCAGCACGCCAATTCCATCCCTGGGTTTCCCATTCACATCCGGTGAATCACAATCCTCTACAAACGAATTGGATTTCGGCGTGCTGCTTCAACTGATCTCTCAGTTCAGTACAAATCTGAAAGGCAACTCATCAAATGATTGTGTCAACAACCTAGTCAATCAAACTTCCAGTGTGAGTTGTTCAAGCCCCGAGTTGACTAAGGATTATGTGCGAGTTGGTTGTCTACAAAATCTTTTGTGGGGAAGTTTCTATTCTTTTTATTGTGTTATATAGTTACGTATATATAAGTCAATCCGATTACAAATATCTGATTGGTTGAACACACTGCTCAGTTTAAAGCAATGATAGGGGGTCACTTAGCTGAGGCACCGAATGTACCCACGATAGTGTTGGTCCATGCCAGAGACATCGAGGGGGTCCGAATACAAAGGAATGTACTGAGAGAAAGGTTGATGAATTTTGCGAGCTAAGGTAAGAGAGGAATGCGTAAGAAGCTCCGAAAGCTATTTGAAATGAATAGCATATTATTTAAACAGGAAATGGAAAATGTGATCACCCCTTACGATTATACTGGATGATGCACGACAGGAGCGAACACAGAAGGGTCAAATTCAAATTCAAAGTTTTTATATGGGAATAACTTACAAGCTCATGCTTCTCTTGTTCCCATAGGATATTTACACAGATGAATCATTACGCGCCGAAAAATAAGTCACATGGAGTTCCGGGTAGGAGATAATAGAGAATGTAGGCTACAGTAAATTTGCGTTTACTTTTAGTGGTGTACAAATGTGAGGTGTGTCAAGGTTTCATCGAGTCTCTGCTTGAAAGATTCAATAGTGGGTATACAAACGACATGAGATGGAAGGATGTTTCAAGAACTGCATGCTCTGACTGCAAAAGACTGGCACCGGCATTCCAGTGGACACTTTGGAATCAGAAGCTTGAAACGGTGTCCCCTTAGGTGTACATTGTTCGATAACATGCGCAGTGATCGACAGGGATGGTTTGGGTTCTACAGTATTTGATACGTCAAAAGCAAGTCCCCTTGAGTTCGGCGGTACTGAGCAGAATATAGTCCGAATGATCGTAATCTCTCCTCATATGTCAGGTAATGTAATCCCTTGACCATCTTGGTAGCCATTCTTTGTGGACGCTCAAGCATCTTGCGATCACGTTGAAGCCATAGACTCCAAGCTTGGATGGCGTACTCTGTGTAGGGTCGAATGTACGCTGATAGCAATGTGGGAATAGTGATGATTCAAACCGGTCAAAGACTTGCCGAGGTAATCCAACCTTCTCCACAGCAGCGGACGAAGCCTCAGCACCATTAATGGAGCAACTCATATCCTCTTGAACAACAATACCTAAGTCCTTTTCACTAGAAGTGTGTGGTAGCTGATGATCCCCTAGGAAATACGAAAATTTCCTCTTCTGGTGTAGGGATAGGACTTTGCATTTAGAAACATTAAATTCAATATCGTTCTCCTTAGACCATTGTTAAGCTGCGTTGAGTGATTCCTGAAGTGTTAGAGAGCCCTCAGTTTCTGTTACTGTGTTCCAGGTTTTGGCGTTGTCTGCAAACAGCATTGTTTTTGGGTCTAACACTTTCGGTAGATGATTTATGAATGCGAGGAACAGACGGGGACGGAATACGAACAAGCTTGTGTGGCAAAATGAATCACANGGCGTTCGAGATTTCGCGTTTGATTGGATTAAAGCATTCCTCGAACAACGGACCATATCAGTTCGTGTTTCTGATTCCACATCCGGATCTATCAAAGCCACCCGCGGTGTTCCACAAGGGTTCGTACTGGATCCCCGCATGGAAGAAGCTTCGCTTCATGTGAAATTCACCGTTTGGTATAAACAGTTTAAAAAGTATTTAATACCGTTTCACATTCAGCACGCTGAACAAAATGAGTAGATCTGTTCTTGTTACTGATTTTTTCAATCACACCAGATAGCCACTTGTTGCAAGTGGAGTTATTATTATTGCAGGCATTCATACAATGATGTCTTGCTCGTATATGTAATGTATTATATTTTCATACACGCCTGAGCTCATGCTAGGTGTCAACAAATCACGGTAAAATAATCGTGATAAAAAGTTAAAAACAATCCATGATTTATTCGAGGGTATGATAATTTTCGATTGCCTAGACCATAGTAGGTAAACCTTTTTAGGCAGTTCACAAATGGAACCTTCATTTGGCTAAATTCTGATCCGAAAGGTATTGAGGCGGTGTGTGAAAACTGAAATCCATTGTGGGCCGGTGTCTAGTTCATCGGATCATACGCTCTTCGGACGGAGTCAAATGTCCAAGGCATCCAATACACCTCGATGTACAATCGAGCTGGTGACCACTGCCATGACCAGGAAGGTGTGTGCGATTGCGGTTCGTACGCTTCTTCTTCGTTGGTTTGTTATCACAGATTTTAGCCAATTCTTCCGGATAAAATGCCAGTGGTCCATCGACACGGTTGTAACCCCGGATATTAACCTTTTGAAGATTAATCCATTGTCGCCTAATGACTACCGGTTATCGGGCCCTAGGAGAATAGGCGTAAGTGAGGTAATTAAGGAATCCG
>UZAN01043224.1:0-10333 GCA_900618425.1 Echinostoma caproni
CTTCTCATTAGTCGATCTTAAACCGTATCAAGTTGATCCTTTTCTGGTGGTCACGGGGCGTTGTATCACTACAAAACGTTACTTTTTCACTGCACCCCTTTCTCATGTCATAACATCTAAAGTGACACTGAATGAGAGAATAAATATATCTACATTTTGCACATCGAACATTATTTTTGGTAACGTTATTATGAGTACTGTCAGGCAGCAATGATTGCATTCGACACATTTAAAGAACAGCATGTTGTGGACGCCATTGAAAATAGCTGCGAGCGAAATTTTTGAGATCATTTGTCCTACCAACAACAATGTTGCGGTATCTGGCTTGTAATTTTGAATGCTGTTTTAAACGAATGTGTTGAATTTTCAAGAATAATATGGAAAGAGATTTTGCAAGCTCGTCTACAAAAGTTACTTTGGGCAATTGGCTTTAATGCGGAATAGTGCACGATGTCTTTTTTCACGCGCAGTTTGTCCACTTCTGATGAATGCCTTTTCAGTTTCATTTAAACCTCTGAAATCAGGAAATGTTTTAGGATCTCACGAGTAGAATTTCCACATAATAGCCACAATCTCAGCAACGGTTGATGGATTAACCGTGCACCCAAGAAAAGATGCGCCTTATACACCAAAATATCTAAATTTGTCCTGTCTAGCAAATTTGGAGAACTGGAACTTCACCCCACTCTCTGACTTAGATCGTAACTTTCATCGATATTTTATTCGTCCCACCTCACACCGTTATTCTGACCTTTGTGTTCTCACTTCCTCCCCGACTATAGCATTGACTTTCACTAGTCTTGTCATTTTCGTTTTCTCTGTTTGCTCGCCTCTGTCATCGTTTATAAATGTGCTTCAATCGGCGAAACAGATATCGGTACTCTCGTTATTTTATGTTACCCTTGTTCTCTCACTCCGACTTTGATTCTACCATTGACTACTGCTAGCCTCATCACATTCGCTTTCTCCGTTTACTGGCCTCTGCTATCGTTATAAACTGAGCAAAAAAGATGTCCCTACTGTGATCACCTTAAACATCGCTGTCTGATGCAATATATCAAAAAGGAACGTAATCGATGGAAGTGACTTACGAATTTTTAATTGTGATTACTCTCCTACGGCCAGTCAGGTTGATCGATAAACCCAACTTGACCTTTGATCTTGTCATCAACATTGATCCCGACGAATAGACCATCAAGAGCCTTAGTTTCGGTTTCACGTGACCTTTCATAGTTCATCAGCTCTAACAGTCGAACAAGTTCAAAAATAGGTCGTCGCAATGTATCAAGAAGCGCCGCATCACGTGGTACATCGGCACTGGAATGATGCATTCCAACGAGTTATGTGGAGGCCGTCACAATAAAAATTCCATACGTGCACTGCCTGGAATATTTTGCAATGTATTGTATTTATGAGTTCTATAAGCGCAGTACTTACATTTCCTCCATCGTACCCAACTCTTGGTAATACAGGTTAAATAACACAGCCAGAGTATCTGTGGTTCAGTACACAATACGTGGAAATTCCGATTATAAAGTACATTACACGTATTACACATAAGTATGAGGATTTGTTTATCAGCAGCCTTATAAAGACCAAATTTAAAAATCTCTATACTGGAAGCAGCCTCCGAAAGCCTCAGTATGGTCTAAGGTGGGTGTCTAGGGTTGCGGCTGGTCACCCTCCCTTGCATCTCTCGAAAAACTCCCATACGATCAAGCGTCTCAAATAGCCTCTGTTGAGGAAGCCCTACTCACTAATTTCTCGTGGCGGAGGTGTTTTCCTACCAAAGTGAGAAGACGAAAAGCCGACATTCGCGGCTATAATCGGGTTGATGGACCACTGGTATTTCACCTACGGGACTTTCCCAAAATCCGTGAGTTCAAACCAATCAAGAAAAGGCGTACGAACTACACACACAAATCTTCCTGGGTGTGGCAGTGGTCACCGGCTCGATTGGGCATCGAGGTGTATTGGGCACCTTGGGCGTTTGACCCCGTCCAAAGGGCGTACGACCCAATTAACTGGACACCCGCTGCCTTACGGGTCAAGCCTTGGTTAGCCGAAGGCTCCGGTTGTGGATTCCACCAGAAAATTCACCTGCCTTGGCCTGGGCGACCTGGCACCATTCAGAGCACAAGCCAATCATGGAACTTTTATCTTTTTATAAAAATTGTACCACGATTTGATTGGCACACAGTCTGTCCTCAGACAAGTGTGAAACATACAGGTTTAATCGAAACTGAAGCAACAGGTCCCTGTGAGACACTTGTCGGTTCGTATGGGCAACAGCATCTAAACTGAAGTAAATGTTTTTCAAAATTAATAATAAACAAGTCTTGGAGAGTCTTTATATCCATGATTTTCCTGATTCGTTTATACTCAGCAGATGGAATGGTTCAAAATGTAGCGGATACTCCAATTTCGTCAGTAGTGGTTGACCTAGACCATGATGAGTTAAGAGGTAACTAAAGAGAATGGAACAGTTTTTATTAACAACAAATTAACATTCATAATAAGCTAGATGTGAGGTTTGTGTACACTAGTAGTCGATTAGTCTATTTTTGTTCTTTAGAACTTTTTTGAGTCTCTTCGGCGTCAAACCCACCAACTTTGTTATGAAGTCATTTTCTATGCTGTGCTTCCAGACGATTCTTTTTCATGAATTTCTAGAAAAATTTTCGAAATTATTGATGCAAATTTCGCACTATTCATGGTGCTTTTGACTGATGTCCACCGACAAGGCTGACCATGTTTTATTCCTGCCCAAATGAGTAATCTCGACGGATGAGAAACTCTTTCATTTGGGAAATTCTCACTAAAAATGACTTTTGTGTGAGCCTTCCAAGACTCGTCGTACAGCATGCATTCGTCGGCGAAATAAATCGATCGCCAAAATGGCGCACGTCGAGATTTGAATTCTTGGGCAAAATCAATACGCGCCTACCTTTGCTGCGTGTTCAATGCTGGCCTGACTTCAGCTGAAACCTGATACATCTTAAATTTTTTTATTCAACTCTGCAGAAGGGAGTATGAGCGGCGGGGAAGATTTTCCCGTTGGATAGACGACAACAATTTTCTGCAATGTTTTTTCAGAGTAATACGAATCAGGTCGTCCTCCTGTTTGGATGTACTCGATTTACGGCTCCCACAAGCTTTTCGGGTTGTTGTTTTCCCATGGATTATCTTGTCAATTGTGCTTTTGTTAATCTTAAAGCATTGGGCAAGATGTGATATGGAAACTCCCAGTTTGTGTGCTTGTGCAATTCTGTTTCTGTCCGCTTCACTGAGATAACGGGAACTTTTGGTTTCAAACGCTGCTTGCTTCATTATGGTGACAACAATACGAACATTCAAAGCTGTGCACAAAAATGATCTTGATTTCAAGGTTGACTTTGATTCAGGTGGTATTTCTCGAAATGATTGAATTAGATATCAAACATAGATTATTATTATGAAACCTTATTTAATGCAATTTTTCTGGGTTGTGAAAGAATTTCAGTTGGTTATCCAGTAGCGTTGCTATAATGGGTTATACATTAGATAAAATAATACCTCATTACAAATAAGGGAAATGGCAAGGGTTGACGGAAATAATTTGGGATAATTCTTTAATCATTCTTATTAGAAAGTATTGCGTTGTCATACTTGATACAGTTTGCGATTCTCATGTTCAGATCATTTATTTTTGGCATTCAATGTCAGGCATGTTTAAGTGACAATCATGCAGCCCAGAAACCACGTAGATCGAAGTAGACAAGATATAAATTATTGTCCATACCTAAAGCATTTGTATGGGTGATAAATATAATGAAACTCCCTTTGATCATAAGGAAAATATTTTAGTGCATCACAATCGGCCAGTACTGTATATACTGCAAGCAAACATAATGTACTTGAGTTACTAGGCCACTCCAGTAAGCTGGACCCGAAAACCGACAGGACAGAACCAGCGAGACGACCAAACACCACAGCGGGTACACTTGATTACTTGGAGATCGTAGTTATTGTGGTACCACTGTAGTACATTTCTTCGATGTAAAGGCCTGTTCCTGTAAACCAAAAACATGAAGGTCGCGAATAACGCTATTTTGACATTGATTTATAAATGTGTACCGGAATGCACATCACAGTCATTCAGAGAGACAAAGAGTGAGTGACAAGAGGCACTGTGTTTGTGTGTGTGTGCAAATGTGGCTTAACGCCTAACTTTTGGGTCTCACACATCTTCGACACTATACAACTTCACCTCAATTAGGACTCTATATACTGAATGTATTCACCAACAGAACACCGAGCTAGTGTACGAGAAATAATGAATGTACGAGTGATTCTTAAATATGGAGTTTATGTGGTATTCCGTGGAGATATTCCTTATTCGAACTGGTACTGAGAGAACCTACTCACATTTTTTTAGCAGTTCGCATATACCAAGAAGCGGTTAATAGAATGCACGTCTACTGTTGGACCATTTCGGTAATCCTTCAGTAAGCTTTTGGGAATTCTGATGAATTTTCTAAATGAGACAT
The DNA here is from genome assembly GCA_900618425.1 of Echinostoma caproni. Taxonomy (NCBI): domain Eukaryota; kingdom Metazoa; phylum Platyhelminthes; class Trematoda; order Plagiorchiida; family Echinostomatidae; genus Echinostoma; species Echinostoma caproni. Next base: position 4,530 of record UZAN01043224.1, read on the forward strand.
TGTGTGATATGTGTGACAGTTTACCGATATCCTTACCGTTATTTGTAATAAATCACTTTTCTCGTCCCGAAACCGTTTTGCTGATGTATAACAAATGTTTCCGTTGCCGGAGGAAGATGGAGGTTCAACCGTCTGCCACCTTTGAGCAGGGTGACTCGCGGACCTTTCCGAATGATTTCGATAGAAGTCGCGAAACTGGAGGGAACTCGGACAGACTGAGGTACATTAACAGCCCTCCGAGCGCTTCTCAAGGGCTGTACGCGGGCGATGCTTGAGGCGGAGCGAAGAGGCCCGGAGATGTTGGAGTGGGTCGTCGCGAAGGACTCCCTGATATCGGACTACCTCACTCCGTCCGATTGCAGGAAACCTTGCAGAGCTTCATGACGGTGCAACTCGGAGTTGGCGTAGACCCCCTGTCGCATAACTGTGCGCCTTGTTGGATCGAGCGCTCCCGACGCTGGACGATGCCGCGCGGTCGTAGTTACTGTTCGATTGTTTTAAAGAAAGCATGTCGAAAAAATTGTGGGATACAGTACGGATAACTGATAGCGAGAAGACCATGGAAGTATCTGAACTGGAGGATATCATAAGAGAGTTGACGTGGAAGTTACACTTGTCCAGTCAAACAAAGGCCATAGACGCAAATCTCCACGAGTGATATCAACTCTTAAGAAAATAACGTAGCAGTTGGCGGCTATCCGGGCAGATTACAGAAAGTTGTCAACAAGGGTAATTTTGAGCTCAAAAGGCCAGAATGGTGGCTCAAAACTTGCCTCGAAACACAATGCAAGTGGTTCGTGAGAGAACCCCTTATCTCTTTCAAATTGTTGTCTTGGACAAGGCGCTCTCTGGAGCGACCTAATCGTCGTTCATTTCGAACCCATTTAGTTTGACACATATACAGCAGTTTTTTTCATCCGAGTAAGAAGAAGACTGCGATACAACAGTGGAGACAGTTGGCGAAATACGATTCACATTTTGAAGGCGCGGATGATCGGACTATTGAAAAGCGGTCTGATCAGCAGCCTGGTGACCGAATGGGTAGTATGCTTGCGTGCTGTTTGTGCGATCCTGATTTCGATCCACAATTGAGTCGACGGACTCGCCTTGTTGTGACCCAATCAGTTTGAAACAGCGGTGCAGTGCTTCATAGGGTTTCAGTTCACGTTTCATTTGCACTTTACACAATGAAACTTACCATATAAACCAACCAAACCCCCCATTTCCCTCATTTTATTGCGCTCTGCTATTTATGTAGGAAGTTTGGGAAAAAGAGCTTGTTTGCTAGTCGTGTTCTTCAGTGAATGGGAATGAATTCCTCCAGGGTTCAAAGTGACAGTCTAAACAAAATCTAAGAAACATTAACACACGAAACAAACTAACATGATGACCCAGGACTTTGATGTGATGTTTCGAAAATGGTTGCAACACCCTTTCATGCGCTGGTCTATAGAGTGGTTCATCCACGGTTTCAGTGAGCTGTCAAACAACAATAATCGTGTTCGGGATCAAAACACATGAGAAATAATCGACAGCAAGATTTACACTGCGCAAGATGAGGTAATAATCCATCCGATCAGGTTACGATTATATTCCGCCGAAGCTTTCGAGATTTCTTGTGCTAGTAGTAGTTTCTTGTGCTCCGTATTAACTTTGATTGTTCATAATGATTGATAGCAGTAAAGAATAACAAAACATGAATAAGCGATAAGTACATAAGTCGTTTATTATCTAAAGTGACAGCAACCATTAACCATTTCGAGAGAAAAACGATGAAAAGGAAAGCTAGGGGTGTAGTGAATAATTTACAGCCCCAGATGTGAGGTTTAGTTCAAAATACTGTTCTTCAAGTGATTGACCCTGTAGGGGTTCGTGTGGGGAAACGATCTGAACAGCCACGAGTAAAGTGCCGGTATGGGGATCAGTACAATAATCGAGGAATCGAGTTGTCCGTGCTTTGGTTTCATTAGGTGTCTCTAAGAGGATGGAGAAAAGTTCTCAACAGAATACTGGAAAACATCACCAGTAAGTTACTTTATTCCGTGTCTAATTCACATTCAAAAATCTAAAGTGAATTGGTCAAAAGAGCTGTAAATGTAATTTATGAAGAGAACCTAACAAAATATTGTTCGAATAGCCTGAGAAACGAGTTGTTATGGTTATTGTTACGAGAGCGAGAAAGGCTTGCAGTAATCAATGATGGAAAGGTAAATGGAACGCTGAACACGTTTCTTTCTCAGTAATTCCATTTTTTTATGTAACTCAAGGATATAAGGAGTACTACTTGCGTTATCCGGATAAATGAACTATTACAAGAGTTTTTCTGTGATCGATAGATAACTCTCGGCATTGGACCATTTGGTGGTGAAAGGGGTTGCACTGGGCGGAAGTTGTTGACCATCATCTTTTCGGTCTCCGTGTCGGGAAAGCGTTGAGACCGGAACGATTGTAACTGAAACACAACACAGAAAGTTAGAATTTCATTTTTGTAAGTGGGTGGTGGACGGTCTACGTAAATTGTAAGATGTACTGTTCTCTATGAAGTTCTTCAGGATCCATTGAGATGTAATCGAAGAGCTTTCATTTGCGTCCCGAAATGTCAAATGCAATTCGGGATGCCTGCACATCAGTTCGGTTGACAAGTCAGCAAGTAAACACATCCACAAACAAAAACACAATAAATCAACAAACTAGGATGTGGTTCGTGATGTCTCGAAAATATTTTATTTTATTGTTCCAAAGGTGTAAATAACTTTCATTCTACTTCCTCCCATTGAATGTATCATAATACAATTTCATGAAGTTAGAAACGGTTCATATAACGCAGAATGAAGAAAAGGAAGCATTCATGGGGGGATTCGAACACACCACCTTCTACGACAGATTCAATCTAAACCGGTGTATAGTCAAAGTCAACATCTGTAAACTGATTCTGGTGAATAGCTTGCGACAACAATTCGGAATAAACTTTGTTGCATTGGTGACGCTATGGATAGAGCGACGCGGGTTGTAACTATGTACTCACACAAGTCATCTGCCCAATGCGAGTCACAGATTTCAAGAGTCATATGAAGCTTGACAGCTCCGCAAGATGTAGATCCAGTGGTAGGGGACAGATGTTGAATCACACAAAAGCAATGAATCGGAGAAAAACAATTTTTGCATTTGATTGACAGCTAAGTCTTAGTAGCAGTGTGTAAAAGGTGGTTTTAAATTTGATTTATCGAAATGCTCCGGTGTTCGCCTTCACACAATCAGGAAATCAATGAGCCAATCATGCAACTGAAAATCACTGAACTTGAAACATGTTCTCGTTAAATCTCTTCAGCGGTAGTACATTTACCTCACGTACTCCGCAAATGCTCCTGTGAGGTTCGTACGAACTCAAACCATAACCGCCATCGAAGAAATCCTTATGGGAGTAGACACATCATCCAGCTATGCGGTATATATATTACAGTTCACACTTGTATGAGAACAGACTGTGTGCCAGGCCAATCATGGCCTGGGCAACCTGGCAGTATTCAGCCCACAAGCCAATCATGGAACCAGCCATGCGGTGAGGTTGGATAAACTGGATCACTCCTAATGAATTCGACATGTGAATAGACTTGGATTGGTTATTGTGGCCAGCTTTTTGAGGATATTGAAACAACCTCTTCCCGATGTCAACTTAAATAAAGAACACAGTGTTGCCCAATTTATTTAAATGGACGAAGAGAGCACCAACAGATGATCCACGGTAACTGTTACCTGTTACTGTTCATTGTATTTTTTGACCGTAGTATGTATTCAGAGATAAAACGATTTCTTTTGGAAATAAATTGTGCAGTACTTCGCTGCTGTGTTCGTTATTCAAATTGTAGCCAGAGCCGGTGTGTGGTCTGGTTGGCACTCTAGTAACACGCTCACTTCCATGCGGTGGATTTTGAGTTTGGCTGCGCGTTGGATCTGCAATATATATAAATGCTAGTTGGGTTGCTTATAGTGTCACCGAGGTCTAAGCATGGACCCATCAAATGAAAAGTCAAACAACGTTGTTTAGTCAACCTCAACAAAGAACCAATGAGAGAAAAGGCCTATGTTACTGAAACCCGAATGGAATGAGACATGTCAAGTGTAACTCGTCATATGTTTTGGCTATCTTGAAAGTATTCCGGTATTCAGTCATAGTATTCAAATGCTCTAAGATATTATCATTTGTTTACCACCTTTTGATTGCCTACGAGTCAAAGGTGACATCAAGAGGAGCCGATGAAAACACTAGGTGAGAATGATTAAGACCTATATGTTATTACCAAACCACCGTTTCGCTTAAGACCAAGTACTTCATTTTATAGTTAGTTAAAGACTGATCGATTGTGTGCATAATTCCTATCAGATGTTTATCAATAGATGATCTTGGATTTCGTTGGTGTTTTCTTTCTTTGTTGTATCGATCGTTTCAGTCAAATGTTCTGATTTTTGCTGTCATGGTGTTTGGTTTTTGTGTAATTGTAGCAGAATACGGTGATCACAGATGTCCATGCTAGCCACAGAGGTGCTGAATAGCGAACGCAACTGTGTGGCTCATGGCTCAGATGAGCGTGTGATGCATAGCATTGAACACGTGCTCCCATTGGACTGATCATCTGATATAGGCAACTTTCGTTGGTGTTGGCTCGATCGGGTAACTCTTAGGGTTTTGTCACCTTCAAAAGTCCTTGAAATTTTCTGGGTGGCCATCAATTGGTGGGAGGAAAGCTTTCTTCTTCTTGGGGAACATCCGAAAGATATATATATATATGTACCATTCAAGAAATTCATGTATTGATCACTCCATGTTGCCCCCTCTAAATAAATTGCGCTTATCTGATACAGTAGTAAAGAGACTCTATGGGAATGAACCAGACCATCTTTCAGTGTGGCGACAATTGGTATACGACGGGTTTCAATTAGCCCCGTATTTTGGTTTGAATACAAAATGCAAAATAGCCGGCCTTCAAAAAACGATTGATTGTTGTTCTTCACCGGATTCTGGCCGCGTCACTGTTGCTCAAACTATAACCACGATGAAAGTAATCACTGTTCTCAGTGTGTGTAACGAGCACAAAACCCTGAATCCGGTTTGCAGATCACCTTTTTTGAAAAAAAAACCATCACAAGGACGCCTATCGTCCGACATTTAAAATAGTTCTCAACGCACGGTACAAACGAGTGCTTGAGAATGGCTCTGCTTCTATACTGGTCGAAATCAATGCACGAGGTGGTAAGTAATCCGGATCAAACTCGCATTCGGATCCCGTCTCATTTNATTTCTGTGTATCACTGAATGAGGAGCGTGTAAACAATGAGAACAAACAATAGCTGTTATTTCGGTCCGTCTCTGATTTAGGAAGAACACTTATCACCCAAACAGGCGGGGCCGGGCCGGGCCGGGATAACTGCAATTATGTCAAAACGATTTACAGGTTCAAAAGGACGGCGGTGATGGTCATCAAAATGACGAGTTCAAACCGCGCCACCGCGTCTTATTTTCCTGCGTTTCTGCATTTCTTCCCCAAATAGGCTTTGTATGGCCGCGGAGAATTAGTTGTATGCTGAATGAACACTGGAGGAATTAAAACTATACTTATTTATTTGTCTATTTCTGGACTACGGATCCGTAAACCGCCTGGTCTGTGAACACACTAGCGAAGTCGTTTGAACTCTCATTGCAATAATTCGGGAGGGGGCGGGGCGAGAGGGGGGGAGAAAGCACAAAAGCACTCAGTTAGTAATGTAATGTAATGTAATGAGGCATAGAATGAATGGACCTAGTTTGT